>JAECWM010000129.1:0-62873 GCA_018150695.1 Drosophila oshimai | reverse complement strand
TTTTTCTCATTGTGTTGATTGACAATTGACCTACTTTTCCAAAACCCATATGACCAAATTACCGCCCACAAATCAGCAAATGAGATAACTCTCTTTATCTTTATGTTTGGCCATTATTCAGCAATTGCGATAAGTATGGCCTGTTTGTGTTTAGCTTACAAGGTTAACTTTGGCAATAAGCAAATGTGTTTTAATATTTATGGTTTGATTAAATATGCAAACATTTCGCTGATTACTCAGAGATTGTTTTATGGAATTCCACCGATTTCGCTGGCCACTTTTCGGGGCATATTTAGTTTTGTTTTTTGCCCGTCTATTTGGCTGTTGAACAATTAATTTATGAGTGAAAGTTTTGCTATTTTGCATGCATAATTTGCTGCAAGCAACAAAGAAAAGCCTTTGTCTTTTCCCCAGCCAAGGGGAATTGAACTTATCTAACTCTGGTGATGGTGATAGAGCTTCTTCAATAGCTGCTGGCGGTCCCCCTTATCTGCATATTGACTTACAATGCAATGCCACATGTGACATCGGAATATATATACTTTATTGTCCCATGTAATTGCGCAAACACAATAATCGGGGGAAAATGGGAATAAAAAGCGAACCCGTTGACCCGCAGTCGTGTTTTGTGGTTGGAAGTTTCTTTTGGACCTCCCTATCTTTCCGCTTAATTCATTTAATTTCCAATTACCGAAATGGGGAACGCAATTTGACAGCTCTGGAGGGACACACTCTCGCTCTCAATTAATTAAAATATATAAAAAAAACCGGGAAGTAATAATACACACCCCTATATGAACAACTTTCAAAGGAAACCGGAAATTGTTGACACGCAAAAGTGACGTCATTATCGCAACACACACACATTATTTGTATTTTATTATATATATACACAACCCTTTCCAATCCCCACATATGCCAAAATTATCTTTTGACACAATTTCATCCTCTTTCTTATCTCTCGGCAAATAAACACTTTGGCTGTCAACAATGAAAATAGATTCAATGAGTCAATTTTCCAAGGTGTATTCCACTGATAAGACAATTTGCCCATGCAAATTGTTTTTGTGATTGCTTGTCGACTAATGCTGGGTAAATCTAATGAATAAACCATAATTGTGCTGGTAATTGATTGTGAAATAGGGGAAAATAGTGTCGATAAGAATAGGGGTAATCGTGCATGATTAAAGGAGTTAGTTTGGGATTTTCTATGATTTTTAATAGGGTCTAAGACTGGATTTTCTTTTCAAATATTGTCAATTTTAAAATTCTTATTAAGGGGAACTTTTAAATGCAACAACCGACTTAATCTTAATGTTTTTTTTTATCTAGACAGCTAACTTAATATGACTTAAAAAATATCTCCCTTTTCAAACGTTTTTTCCCTATCGATCTTATACTAAGTGGGTTAAACATTTGATGTAAACCTAAACACTTCTCTTGTAAAACTCAAGCTGTTCTCGGGTAATTTGTCTAGACAGATGTTGTGGTGTCCAATCAATTTTTAAATGGAAAATGCCAAAATTACATTTACCCTGGCACTTTGACTCTAAAAATATCTGGCACATCAAACAACAAACTTTGGCTAACTAGGTTAACCAGGTGGAGGCTACGTTCAGCAAAATGGAAAGCTTTTTCCAAACACTTTGAACTCTGTTTTTCCTGACGCTCCACTCGAACTCACTCACTCACTCACTCAGACACACTCCTCCTGCCGTCTAGGAAAATTCAATTTAATGAAATGCAGCCAAGTGCTAAAAAGCCTGTTAAGTGGTTCAATGAAAGAGTGAGAGAGCGAGAACGAGTGGGATGGAGCTGGGTAAATGCAACTATTGGCCTGGCTAACCTTTGACCCACACCACCGACTCCACTCGGCAACAGCAGCGGATAGGAAAAAAAAACACTTTGAACGCTGACCAAATGTGAGCCATATATCTAAGATAAATTTAAACAAAAATTTCAAGCACTATTTCTCCTTCAATTGCGGTTTTATGAGCCAGCTGCAAACACTCGCACAACAAACGAGATACAAAAACACAGATCCAGATACCAACTACAGTCAAACTTCTATGGGTTGAACTCTCCCAGGTCAAAGGCACAAAATTCTTGGAACTATCTAAATTAGTATAATGGAAATCTATGAAAATTTGTAAACCCTTCGATAATTAAAATAGTCAACCGTTTTCGATAAGAAAAATTAATTCGATGTATTAATAAAAGAATATTAAATCATAATTTATAGGCTATTGATTTATTTCCGGACCATATTAAGTTTTTTAAAAAAAAAGTATTAACCTCTATTCTAAAAAAGTGTTCAAAATTTATGTATCGATGTTTGACTGTTTTCCACTCACAGGAGGGTTAAAACATTTAAAATAGCTTGCCGGGCAACACATAAAAAAAAACAACTTTGATTACCCGAGATAATTAACGAAACTAACAACAATTGGTAATTGATGAGCGTTAACCTTCCCCCGCCGCTAACCCCTTTGCCCACCGCATAATGGCCCACCTAATCACCTTTCAAATGGAGTCTACAAATTTGCACACTGATCAACTGGCAGCGCAACAAAATAAACACAAAAAATGCATGCACAAATGTTGCGTAAGTTGGCCAAACGCAGCTGGTTGCATTAGAGTCGTCGTCGGGTCTCCAAACTGGAGGTTCCCAACTCTGTGGGCCAGTGGGGCAAAAAAAAAAAACGGAGGCTGTAGCTACTCGAATCTTGGTGGGTTGCTGGGTTACTTACTTGCGATTTACTCTACCTGACGCATCGCACGGGCGTGGTGCTGTGGTTTCCTATTCGTATTCGTATCTGTAGTTCGCCAGTGTTGTAATTGAATTGCCTCTGCTGTGCGGCTGTGTGTGGGAGCTCTAAGATTCAGTTGGGCCGTGTTGCCACAATTAATATGCCCACAAAGCTCAATGAAAGGTGCCAGCAGCAGATGAAGAAGAAAAAAAAATGTGGTAGTACATTGTGGTTTGGTTTCCTTTCGGCTTGATGTGGTTGTGGTTGGTTGGGACTCTTTGGTTTTGGGTTACTCAATAGCACCGGCAGGTGGGTGGCTGTGGCTCCATGTCGTTGTCGATATAATTTGCATGGAAACTGGAGAAGTGGAACGGGAAAACTGAGGAATGCATCTAGTCTAGCTTTAGGTCAATGTTATTTAAATAAATTAGTTAACAACCATGTCTTGAACTCGTTTAAAAGTTTCTAAAAGTATGCATTAACAATGTATACTATTGTATTTATTCATATCAGCATCTATTTCCATTTCTTTTAATAAGTTATTTTGTAATAAATCTTTTCACACTATTTAAACTGTGTTGCATATTGTTTAGTTTGATCATTCTTTGTATGTTTATTTGATCTTCAAAATTCTATGGTCATTTCCCCTTTTTGACCTATATTTTCATTTCCTCGATTCCTGCTTTTCAGCTTATCTAATAAAACGTTTCCATTTCCTCTTTTATTTTCCTCTGAACATCCTATAGAACACATGTTTGCCTGGTTCATCAACATCAGTCTTATCGCAAGCAGAACTCAATTTTTTCTAGCTAACTCTATCGCACTTTTCCCCTGCATGGTATATAAAAATATATATTTCCTTTTTTTCACCCTTTCTCCTCTTTGTTTCAAGCGATTTGCGTGCCAAGTTGAGGCAACTTGAAAAACATGTCCAAAAGTTGATATTTTTTGGTCCATTTTATAGGGGAGGCACTTGACTGCATTTTTTGTTGCCTCTTATGCAACGACGTCAGTTTCCGACTTGTGTTTATATATATTTATTATTTTTTCTCTGTTCCCTTATCAGCGAGCTCGCAGACTGAATTCATATTTTTTCTGTCAGCGTCAGTTGCGAATTTTTTCTTACATTTTTCCACTGGGAATTTTCGTCAACAATTTTTACTCGACTCGCATAGTTTTCCATGGGGGCAGGGTGGAGTTTTTAAAACAAGATATTGCAAGTGCTTTTCTTACGTATACTTATTGCGATCGGGTATATATATGTACAATGCTTATGAGAACATTTTCTTGTTTGCCTGATTATGCAGTTTTTATTTTTTTTTCAGACTGAAATGCACTTTAGGGCGGACCTTAAGATTGTTATAAAGTTGAGGGTGTAAGTAACAGGCTTATGTGCTTGGAATTTACGTTATAATTTAATAGAAATATAATTAATGTTTATATTAAGGAACAATCTATAAAAGTCTATCACTCATACGCAGTGTATGATTTGCTTCGTAAGGGCTTAAATGAAATGCTTAAACTCCTGAAATCTCTAGAAAATAACCTAGTCTGTTCGGATATTCTTGGATTCAATGAACACATGAGAAATGTAAATATAGATATTGCAAATAAAGACTAACAGTCTTTACTTGTACAGGTCCACCCCAGCGCCCAAGTATCTGTATATTTGTGGCATATCATCGGGTTGATTGTTTTATTGTTTGGGTTTCTTTTCACGCTTGATTTTATTTGCACGCTCGTATCTGTGTCTGTAAGTGTATCTGCGAGTGTGACTGTGCCCGGTATCTGACAGATACTCGTGCTCGAGCCGTGTGGTAATCATAAACCATCTCTTGTGCATAGGTAGGCAAATCCAAACCCGAATCGGACAGCTGCAGCAGTCGACTGAGTTTCATTCCATTGTTGACTTTACCTTTAAAACATTTTCACATTTTGATTATATTACAAATTCAGCAATTTTCCTTTTTTTTTTTTTTCTTTTGGTCGGTGCTTTATATGGCAAAAGGCTTGTCGTCGTCGTCGTCGTCGTCGTCGCCGTCAGTTGCTTTGTTTATTTGTTTCTGCGGATTGTTTAGCTCTATTTGCTTTTGGGCTTTTAAGAAGAAACCGAGGGAGGTGGAGAATTGTCTCGAGAGAGAGTGCGACTGCACTGAGTGATTCACAAATATTTTTCTTTGTATTAATTGCGGCAATCATCTTTCGTTTTCGATTACTTGAATTTTTTGCTCTGGGCGGAATTCGAACCCACTCAAAAATCAGTGACGAAGAAAACTCTTCCTGCTAAACGAAACTATAGTTCAACACCTGCTGTAAATTTCACCATCTCTCTTTTTTTGTAGCCCGTCTAATCGATTTCTCTGTGAACAATTTCGTTCTTTTCCAAGCAACGTCAGGCTCCATTAGTGCATGTCATTAATTTGCATAAAATCTGCAGCACAGTTAGAATCTGATGATGATGCGATGATAGCCAAGACATTTTCCGGCTCCTCCCTCTCGGGTTGCACATTTTTGTTTAATAACATTTTGATAGAATCTAGTCAGGCTGCAACGCCTCGTCTAACTAATCAATAAGCGGAAAGAAATTACAGGTTTTATGCAGTATGATATATTAAATACCCTAGAAATATAAAGTGTTAATTGAGGTTATTTAAAGTCCAAATAATTTGATCTTTCATAAAAACTTTCAAAAAGATTCAAAGCAATTTTGGTATTAACATATATTTTCTAAAACAATTCAAAATTAAATCTTTTAAATATCGAAATATCGTCTTTAAAAAATTTGAATACAAACGAAAAAGGCATAGCTAAAACTGTTTTAAAATATAGCCATCAACCTAATGCTATAAACCGATATAGATCAGCGAAAATATAGAGTTTCCAAAGTGTTTTTCCCTGTGGGCTGCAAACTAGAAAATAAATCTTAATCACCCTCTTAAAGAGAACATCGAAAAGCCGACGGGCAAAATTTCATACCATTGGACGCATCGTCATCGTCTGACTATCGTCACTTAAATTGTTATCATCTCTCGTTAAGCATTTTGATTTATGGATGGGGCCGCAGCCTGGTTGATGCTCCTGCTCACTCAATTAAAACTGTATTAAATGTAAAATGACTTTAAAAGCGGCTTAGGCGACACGGACAGCAGCAACGGAGATGCGATGGCATCTGATGCTGGGAGCACTTTTTTTTTTTTTTCTTAACCAGCAACCAACCGGTTGGTCAGGACAACTCAATCTTGGCCGGGAGAACGGGGGGATTGTATAAAAAACAATTTGTGAGTTTGATTAAACTGGCAGGCTAATTGAAACTAGTTGGTAGATGCTACGTGACTTGAAAGTTTTTGGAAAAATAACTAAGGCTCTTGATTCTAATTGCAAGAATTATGGAGTAAAATTTTAAATAAAGATGGTTGTATTTCTGGAGATTTAAACTTCTTTAAAAGGTAACAAGCATTCCAATTTTTATCATAAATCCCCCAGAAAATCAATTTTTAAGTCCACTTACACATTTTTTAAAAAATGTAAGTGCTTTCTAAACAAACTTAAAAACAGAATGTTTATTTTAAACTAAGAATACCACTGCTGTTTTATAAATCTTTTCTTATAATGGACACATTTATCCTAGATTGTTTAACCTAACACCAAGATTGTCTACTTAAGAGCTAAGAATAACTTTATTTCCTTTCCTGTAGTTTTGTTCTTGACCTTTAAATCTTAAAATGCCACTCAACATTCTAAACAACGTATTCAAGTATTCCTTTATATTCTTAAAGTTGAAAGTATTTTTTCCAGTACCACAATCTTTATTTAGCCACCCCTTCCAGGTGTTATATTAGTCACCTTGGTGGCGCTTTTGAATAGATATTTGTGGCATGTTTACCTTAACTACTTGACACTCTGATTGAGCAGACACATTACCCCACTCGAGGTTGATGCTCCTCTCCAGACAGAGTTCTCTGCCCTCCACTTTACTCCGCTCCTCTGGTTGCGTTGCGTTGCGTTCTATTGTTTGATTCCATTGGAGTCGATGCCGATGATGCTGTTGCGGCTGCGGTTTTGTTTACTTAATCACTTTTTATGCGTCGCAGTTTGTTGACGCCAAGCGGGGGTAGCGAGGCAACTCTCTATACCCACAGACTATATAAAATATAGAATATATAGCGCTGCACTAGCCAACGCCTCCATGGTCGTCGCCAGCGTCATCGTCTTGTTGTCGTCAAGAGCATAATGGAGGGTGCTGAAGTGCATTAAACAGCCTCAATGCCGCAATGAACAGAGTTCTGGAAAAGCCTGACCTCGATCATTGCCAATGCTCACGACCACATCGCTTGAGTTCCTCAAAACTTAAGAGCTTTTTCTAGGCTTTTAAATATTCATAAATACTTGTTAGCGTCGATTCCGCATTTCCTATTTAGTTAGATCATTAAAAGACAAAGACATTTGTCTAGTAGAAAATATGCTAAAAAAATGAATATAAACTGCTTAGTTAATTTATTCCTTATTAGTTAAAGTACATAATTACAATATAAATACTAACTGATGACTCGCTTTTTCCTTTGCAGGGCCGTCACACGAAGACTGGTCAATTGGCTGCCATAAAGGTGATGGACGTCACCGAGGATGAAGAGGAGGAGATCAAGCTGGAGATTAATGTGCTAAAAAAATACTCGAATCACCGTAACATCGCCACCTACTACGGAGCCTTCATTAAAGAAGTCGCCGCCGGGGAAGGATGACCAACTGTGGCTGGTGATGGAGTACTGCGGTGCTGGATCGGTGACGGATCTGGTGAAGTCAACCAAGGGCCAGAGCCTCAAAGAGGAGTGGATCGCCTACATCTGCCGCGAGATCCTGCGGGGATTGAGTTACCTGCACTCGAACAAAGTGATCCATCGCGACATCAAGGGCCAGAACGTGCTCCTCACAGACAATGCCGAGGTGAAGCTGGTGGACTTTGGTGTCTCCGCCCAGCTGGATCGCACGATAGGCCGGCGCAACACATTCATCGGTGAGCTAATGATGAGTCACCTGCATCTGTCGATCCTACCTGCTAAACTGGCTTTTCCTTGCGTCTCTCCCTTTTGCCTTTAGGTACTCCCTACTGGATGGCCCCCGAGGTCATTGCCTGCGACGAGAATCCCGACGCCACGTACGACAATCGCTCCGATCTGTGGTCGCTGGGCATCACCGCTCTGGAGATGGCTGAGTCACAGCCCCCGCTCTGCGATCTGCATCCGATGCGAGCCCTCTTCCTGATTCCGCGCAACTCGCCACCCAGGCTCAAATCAAAGAAGTGGTCCAAGAAGTTTCACGGCTTTATTGACACGGTGCTAGGTGAGTCATTTGTACTTGGAGATGATTTTTATGGTAGCAAAAATTAATGGAGAATTTGCAGTTGTTTAAAGAAGGGTGTGGGCATTTCTTAAAGATAAAATCATATTTCTTGCACCTATATGTCATCTCATCTCATAAAGTTATCATTAATTCCATTAGAAACATTACTTATCCCTTTTTTAACCATTTTTACACTACAGTGAAGGACTACCACCAGCGGCCTTACACCGAGAACCTGCTGAAGCACGCCTTCATCAAGGACCAGCCCACAGATCGCCAGGTGCGCATCCAACTGAAGGACCACATCGATCGCTGCAAGAAGCGCAAGCAGGAAAAGGAGCGCGAGGACTACCGCTACTCGGGCTCCGACAACGACGACGACGAGCCGCAGCTGGCGGGTGAGCACAGCTCGATTGTCCAGGCTCCGGGTGGCGACACGTTGCGCCGCAACTTCCAGCAGATCCAGGAGGGTCGCCTGGCCGCCGAGCAGCAACAGCAGCAACATCACCTGATGGCCCAGGCACAGGCCCAGGCGGCAGCCGCCCACGCCGCCGCCCAGGCCCAAGCCCAGCTCCAGCAGCAGCAGCAACAGGCGGCGGCGGCGGCCGCGGCGGCAGCACATGCAGCGCAGCAGGCCCAACAGGCCGCCCAGCAGCAGGCGCAGGCCCAGCAGCCACAGGCCAATCGACAGCCGAAACCGCCATCGGTAAGTAGACTTTAAAATATTATGCAGACAAAAGAAACTATGAGTTAAATTCTCAAAATAATGTTATTGTTCAATTGGAAGAAAATTCATTATAAAACCTATTGTTTATTCCCCTTTCAGCGCCAGCAGGTTGAGGAGCCGGGTCCGCCGGCACGGCCCCCACAGCGCCTGATCGTGGTGCCTGATCCACCGCACGCCAATCGGCCATTGCCACCGACCCCGAAGTGCGGAGAACCAGCGGGACAGACGCCGCAGCAGCAGCAGCGCAACTCGCAGAATAACTTCAAGCCATCGGTGCGTATCGGGCGTAGATTAACAGCCAGAGGGCAGGGTATGCTGTAAGGCTATACCGATAAGGCAATCGGGAAATCCGATCTCATGGGGAGGTCTCTAGAGCAATGACTTTATATTGAGAGCAGAAATGGCCTTATAGTTGGAAAGTCCATCCGAAGGATGGTCTATCCTGTACCCCCAGTAATTTGTAGCCCCCCTCAATGTAGTTTGATTTTTTGCTTTGCCCATTTGTAAACCATGTAAAAGTCGATACCATATCATATCTTATCCTATTTTATATCTCTTTTATTTTCATGTTATGTGCGCCTACATAATCTATAAATATATATATATACCATACACCAATATGCATTGATAACCCGTATATTATATGCGTAACTCTCGATTTATGATTTGACTCATGTGTACATCATCCCGTTGCGCCGTTAAACCAACGTATAATTTCCGAACCGCACACGACTACAATAAATAACACTCAATATTAAACACACTACAATCATGACTACAACAACAACAGTTACCACCAAGGAGACCTGAGGTATGTCCTACGATTTTCAGTTCAAAGCCTGTTGCATCTTTTCTGTTTTGTTTCACTGCTTGAGTTTCCTATAAAAGTTTGCATACATAAATTTATGGAGTGCGTTTCAGAAATAAATAAGATGTAGTTTGGTTAAAAAATAATTGAACTCAGATCTAAGTCAGTTAACCTGGGACACAAATAAAATATTTTGATCTAAAGTCGTAACTTAACAGAAATAATATTTCAAAAAACAACGTATTTTAGTATTGAAAGAGTCCTGCAGCGCACTCCACATCGATTGTTTTCCATTTGTGTAACCCCCCTTTTTGGACCTTAGTCAAAATTACTGTACTCGAGGAACACACAAAATAACCCCCTCGTAACCCGTAAACCCCAAAACCAACACCTTTTGCACGTGCCACTTCTAAACTAAACTTCCAAAGCCTTAAATTTCCAAAAAAAAACTGAACCAATTGACTAACCCCCAAAGTAGATTGTTACCTGGAGCATAGAGTTTCCTGTGTGATTGATGCGTTCCTAATGCCGTTTCGACCAAAGTGAAGTGCCAACTAACGTAGATAAAGACTAACCGAGCTTTCTAACCGTTTCTGTGTATTTGATCTTCTGGATCCCAAACAAACTTTTCGCCTGGCGTTTGATCGTTTTTATCTATAAGAACCGTGTCGGAGGAAAACCAATCTAATGCTCTCTTACTTCTCATTCCCTCCCCTCGAAATCTGAAAATCTGAAAACCGAAAACCCGACAAAACTGTGGTATCATGTGCAATCAAATCAACACACACACCCAACACACAAAAACACACACACAATCAATCCTCCTGCCCCTGAAACGAAAACAAAAACAAAAACGAAAACAAACAAATGTATTGTAAAACTGTAGGATCATTTGGATGTGTTAGCAGCACAATTAAATGAATTGGGCGTGGTCTCCTCCCAACAGCCGCAGCCCCAAACAGCCGCCGGTGTCGGTGGCCAGGGATCCCAGCTACAGCAGCAGGCGCAACCGGAGGCGCCTCCCCGCAACAATCGGCAGTCGAGCGGACTCTCCTCTTCCGGCGGATCCGCATCGGGCGGTTCATCCAAACCAGCTGCAGTTCTTCCCCAGCAGTCAAACAATCACCTGGGCCAGCCGGTGAATCCGCTGGATCCCTTGGACAGCAGCGATTCTGACAGCGAGCCCGATGAGCCCAATGATCGGGCCAGGAACGATGGTACTCTTCTAGCCAGCGATCCCCCCAAGCCGCTGTAAGTACAAAGCATAAAGAAGGGGCGTGGCAGTTTGCAGCAAAATTCCACAAATCGAAGATGCAACGTGGTTCACTTGAGAAAATTTAGAAAGCAGGGACCGCAAATATTTTTCGTTTTATTTTTAGTATTTAAGATTATTACATCAATTTTTAAATATAAATTTTTAAAACAAACATGTAATTTTAAATGCAAATACCTTGAATAAGACTCCAATGACTTTATGTATCAAATTATATATTTATGTTCAAAACCGGAGGCTTAAAGTTAAACCTTTTTCAAAACATCACAATTTGCGGTCCCTGATTAGGTACAACACATCATCTCTCTCTGAATACTAACCCGACTTCACAACATTCTTGTCTCTCACTTATTTAAACACTCCATTGATTACCCACCCGCCTACACCAAAAACACCCAAAAAAAAACCCACTCCCATTTCATTTCCATCGTCAACAACGACAATTTGCCGCCCCTTTTTTTCGTTTTCGATTTGCGTTTGCTTTTTGGTTTTTCGTTATGTTCAGACCCGAATTTTCATATAGGCCTGGTTTGGGACCAGTTTCGGAGGATGCCAACACGACAACGCCCTTGAGTCATGGAAGTGGTGGGCCACCCAACCGCCCACTGCCACCCACACCGGATGACGACGATCAGGCCGGAGATCGCACATTGATCATGAAGCGCGTAAGTTGTGAAACACATTCCCCATATCCACTTCTTTATCCTTACAAACATACGAGTATGAATCTTTGTTTAGTTTAGTTTTTAATTTTGATTTTTTCTGATGAGATATGCAGAATCAGAGGGTTAGGCGCAGAATGAGCTTCAGGAATGCATTGTGAATCGGTGACAATTGTACAAATTGTAAACTAGCTTTTGTAGGGTTTAAGGTCTGCCAACCCAAACAAAATAAATATAAACTAAAGATTTAAACTAAATCCAAAAAAAAAACAGAGTAATATATACTAAGTTCAACCTGGTTGTGGTTCTCTAAATTAAATGAGTTACTTAAGACTAGCTTAAAATATGATTTGATTTCCCTACTAAATTTATATGAATTTAAATTAATCTTGATTTAATATAAACATATATTTATTTTTTATAGTAATTTAATGGCGTTGACAGTGTGAAATCTTTTTCGTGAATTTTTCTTTCCTTTGTACAAATTTATTTTCCAAAACTTTTCCGTTACCAACTTTTTGTATATTTTTTGATTGAGCCATGTGTGATGTTGCATCTGAATAAACATTAATGCACTGGTGCATAGAATGTTGACACGATCGAAATATTGTACATACATGACTATATGCACTTTTGCACACACACCCCATATATATATCGAATATGTAGGTTGCTAATTGTACCTCTGGCATTACGATAAGTGGCCATGTCGATTGATATGTATATATTGATATATTGACCATCATTGTTCGTCCAGAAATACAGTTAGCAACCCTTATGCATACTCTACTGGAATGAAGAGCAGAATTCATGAAAAACTTTCCATGCTGTGGTGGGTGGGGCCCGTCAACCAAGCTCTCTTTTAATCGATATTTAGAAGCCTCTAAGTATGAAAAAACAGACCAACTTAACACCAATTCTTCTCTTGCTGCGTACTCACTACTACAACAACAACTACTACTCCTCCCTGAACCCTGAATTCCCCCCATAGAAACTAGAGCAGAACATAAACCGCCTGCAAAAGTCCGCCTCCACATCGCAGGCCAATGTGACACCGTCGCGTCGCGGTGAGGAATCCAGTTTGTTGCGGGATTGGGACTTTGATCGCTTCTTCCCCAAGAACGCTAATGGTGCGAGGGCCAGTGGACGAGGTAGTCCCACCACCACTGCCAGTCTTAGCAGGAGCTCCCAGCTGAGTACGCTCAAAGTGGATACAAAGCTCCAGAGGGCCAGTGTGGCGGAGGCCATCACGAGACCAGTGCCCAGGGGCTATCAGCCACTGAAGGCGGAACCAAGTGCCAGCCAAAGTATTGCCAAAGAACAGGGAACGGGAACGGGAACGGGAAGTGGAAGTGGAAGCAGTAGCTCTAGTTCTACAGCCCATAAACGTCAGGATTCAGACTCCAAGCTGCCCATGAATTTTGTGCGTGGCTTCCGGCGCGAGAACTCGGATTTCTTCCCACTAACCAAGAGACACTCGGCAGTGCTGAGTGGTGGATCCACAGCAGCCGCAGCAGGATCAGCGGTGCCATCGAACCAGGCCATCCAACCACAGAGAGCCAGTGCCGTGTACCAAAGGAACAGCATTTACAACAGCAGCCTCAGCAGCAAGAGCCAAAACAGCAAGGAGAATGCCCTTCCAGGAGCAGGAGCCACTGCCATTGCCAAGCCGATCGCTCCAGTTACAACTGCCACTGCCAAGGGAGCTGCTCCGAAGCCCTCCAAATCCCTGGCCAGCTTTAATTTCCTGCGACCGCGTCGCGAAAAGACTGAATCCGTCATTGTGCTGCAGAATGCTGCCGTTCGTGCCCAGCGGCAGCAGCAACTGCAACTGCAGCAGCAGCAACAACAGCAGCAACTGCAACAGCAGCAGGTAAACGTTCTCAGCTCGCACAAACAACCAAATCAACTGAGAGAGAGGCAAACATTTATTCGAAATGCTGCGAACATATAACTCACCAACAAAAAAAATATTGCATTAAATTGTGTTTTGTCTTGGCGCCAGAAACATAAACCAAACCCAAACTACCTAAAAAAAAAACAAGGCAACAAATGCTGAAATCTACCATTTGGCTCGCTACTTCCATTCTCACCACATCCACACACAACACGCACCCCAAACTAACAGCTCGTAAATAAAAAATAAAAACAACACACAACCAATGTTGCTAATAAAAAAAACAGCTGGAAATGTAAAAAAAAATCTATAGGGATAAACTAAATGTGTATTTCTTCCTTTTTTCATTGCTTGAGCATGTTTGGTTTTATTTGGTTTTATCTTACATTATTTATTGCATTCTCATTTGTTTTCTATATTTTTTAATATTACTCAGAGCCCACGCCATCTTAGGACTTAAGCTAACCGCTACTGCTAATGAAGTCTCTGTATCTAATACGCTTAAGAACTCTAATTAACAAATGCTAAATAACTGGTAGACAGTCTAAACCCGGTATCCAAATTGTATATAACTCTAAACCCCTTGGAAAAAAAGAGGCAAAAGTATCGAATGCTAATGAGATCAAGTTAATACTTGTAGTGCAGGTTAAAGCTTTCCTAAACTTCCTATTTAAATGTAAATAATACGGTGTCGATAAACTTTATGATTAAACGTTTGGTATTTTTGAGGCAGCTTTAGTGATCGATTAAAAGCAGTAAAACCCATTTAAATTAGGCAAACATCAAACCTCAAAATAAAAAAAGGTTAAGTTGTAGTTAGCTAAAATATTTGGTTTTATTGGGTCTTAAATAAGGGTTTCAGTATTCAACTAAACATTATAAACATTGAAATTTTGTAGGTGAAAAAATAAATAAATGTTTTTAAATTAGCTTAGAAACTGAGAATAGTTTTTTTACAATTTTAATTAGCTTCTCCTTAGTTTTTAGTTTTATACTACTGTCTCTTGCTGCCTCATGTAACTCTGTAAATTAGAATGCTGCTCTGTATCATCTGTAAACTCTATGGCTTTCGCTCAAAATTGTTTTAAAGCTTTGCTCTGTACAAAGACAAACTCGAAATCAATTACAAAAGTTTGCTGGTTTGGTTAGCAAGAGAAAAAGTTAATTAAGAAACATAAATAATACACACCGCGCCCCCCACCTGAGATTGTTTTTGCAACTTGAGCCACGTTTTGCCTGCTGAGCTGAAACTGAAACTGAAATGTTGCTTATTTAATTTAAGTGTTAGCTTTAAAACAATTTTGAACCAACATATATCAGCGGAGCAGAGGACTCACTCGATACCTAAATGTTTTTTAGTTTGTAAGCTTTGTATACAAGGATACATACACACACCCAGCACCCACTACCTGTCTATATCCAAATCTATATCTATATCCATATGCGGCTAAATCGAGGCTTAGTAGAAGAGGGGTCATCAAGTGTCTCATTGGCATTCATTTATTTTGTGCTGCTGCTCTTGAATCTCTTATGTACGTTTCTTGACTCATTTCGTTGTTATTTCTGTTCCTCTTAATTTCCCCCCCAAGACATTCTATAACCCCATACTCTCTCTAATTTCATTACAATTGTTTGTAAACCTTGGGAATTATTCGATTTACTAAATTTGGACTATCTATTCCCCATACAGAATCGAGGCGGTGGAGGAGGAGGCGGCGGTAGCAGTGGCGTGGGTGCCGATGGCAGTGGATTGGGAACTCCTGGCACCAGGACCAGCAGTGTCCTTCCAGATTTACTCAGCCAGGCGTCGCCGGCAACGCCACCACGCCATGATAAATCATCCAGTGAGGAGGTGAGTAATATGGCCAATAAATTCGACTACTCCACTTTCGTCCTCCTGTGTTTTTTCGTTTTTTAATCGATTTTTCATTGTGTTTTTCGTTCGTAACCCTTGTGTCCACGTTGAGTTTATTTATTGTGATAATAATTCGTTGTATCGTTCTGTCTGTTCAGGCCGAGTCATTCGCATTATCTTTCTTAGGATTCATGGCTAAGATCATTAAACTTGAAGTTCTTCCGGTTTGATAACAACAGTGTCATAAAAGAACGCATTATCAGTCATTTGATTTACAATTCTACCTTGAGGTATCTTTAATTAGTAATCAAAACACAGTGGTTTCATAATCTACTAACCTGAAAAATAATTTTAAATAGTTCAGAACGATTTGGAACATTTTTTTAAATTTTACAGATGTGTTTAAAATAAAAGCAGTAAAAAATATTTGCCTGTGAAGCAAATTTAACAATGAAATTTAAAGTTTTTAAGACTTAACTATTTTCAACACAGCTGCTGTTTTTTTTCTTAATCCTTTTGTGATTTTTAGACCCCACCCCTAACCCTTAATATATATGTGACTAATCCATTAGTTAAAAAACATCTCTAGCATAAACATATTTCTTTGACGTGGAGCAAAGTTCATTAGGAAGAGTGTAAACAATGAATTGGTCGAAAAACTTTGAGATTAAAATACAATTTGCATGCTCGTACAAAGCTCTCACCCAGTGCATGACAGTAAAAATTATTTACCAAAAAAAAAAAAAAGTAAAGAACCAAAATCGTTTAAACAAATTTCTTCTTCTTAATTGTGCTTTGTCTTTCCGCAACGTTTGAGCTGATGGCCACTACGATATATTCTAACAAATTACAAATTATCAATCAAATACAAACAAACAAAACATTACAATAGTAAGTATAAATGAATAGTCCCAAAAAAAAAAAACACAAACCGAAAAAAAATGCTCTTTTTCTGTATAATTTTTTTTTTTAGGGGGGGGCACAGAAACCGTTGCGCCCAAAGAGGGTGGAATTTACAGAAGGGTGGACATTGGGGAATTTGGGCGGAACGGTTTCTGTGACCCAAAAACCAACCAATCCCAACAACTACCAAATCAAGAAAATACTTTTGTGTATAGTTATATTTTTCTCCACCTTATTATTTTCCATTACATTTTCACAATGTGCCATATTTTGTATGTGTATAGTTAAGTTTTTTTAAAGGAAATGGAATTCTAGAAGATAATTTTCTCACATTTTCTGTATTTTTATTCCCAGCACTAGGAATTATTTCTCTTTGTACATAAAATACAAACTTCGCTATCAGCTTACCATTTTATAATTTTACTCGTTAAATTTTCCACCCATTCTACTGTCTTCTGCGTTGTATAGCAGCAAATCTCATTTCACTAAATCTTAAATCCTTTGCCCACCACACACATACACATACAACATACACTGGAAGAATGTCGTGCAAAAGTTTTTATTGACCCAAAACAAACACAAATTATTTTTAAAACATATTTTTCTTATTTTTACCATTGGCCTCTGGGGAAAGACTGATCACATGTCGATTTTTTATTTGTTTTTGCTTTTTTTAACCCATTTTCTACACTTCACCACTGTTAACACTGAATGAGTTTTGGCTATAGTTTCACTTTTTGTTAGCCTAAGCATCCCACACTTAACCCACACAACACACACTTGAAAAATGGTCTCTATACGCACATAAACACAAAACACAAACCCAAACCCAGCATGTGTAAATTATTTAATTTATTTATTTTTAGTTGACATCTCAAGACTAATTAAATTTTTTTCTTGCACTTTTTCTATTTTTCTTTTCTCTCTATATAATAAAAAAAATGACCAAAAACCAAAACCAATCAAATAAAATGTAAAAAACTGAAATAATCGAAACGCATCGATAACAAATAATGATAACCTAAAACTCAAACAATCGAAATGATCGAAACAAAACGTGTGTGTGTTATCGATTAAGCAGTATCAAGCGGCCATTAGCTCATCCGTGCATTCCACGCCATCGAAATCGTTTATCGCTAGCAGCGGCAGCGGCGGTCTCGGTTTGGGGGGCGGTACCGTTGTGGGCGGCGTGATTATCAGCAGCAATCACTCGCCCCAATCGACGATATCGCTCGCCTCCTCGTCCTCGAATTCGCGCCAGAATTCGCCCAAGAATTCGATCAGCAAGACGCGCTCCTCCAGCAGTATTACTAATCTCTTGCACAAATCTGCTTCTTCCTCTTCTGCGAACCTGCACCACTTGACGCCCTGCTCCTCGACATCCTCGGCCTCGCTCTCGATCTCCAATTCCAACTGTAATCCGCTGCCCCCGCACGCCTACGCCCTGCAACAGAAGCAGCGTAGCTTCCTGACCTTCGGCTTTGGCGCTGGGGGCTCCGGTCCGTCGCGTCGCGAGTCCCATGTCAACGTGAATGTCACACCCACCTCCCACGAGGCGGCCAACGACACGCCCGAGATCCGTAAGTATAAGAAGCGCTTCAACTCGGAGATCCTGTGCGCGGCGCTCTGGGGCGTCAACCTGCTTATCGGCACGGAGAATGGCCTGATGCTGCTGGACCGATCCGGTCAGGGCAAGGTGAGTTTTTGGGAGCGATATTACCCTAATATTGATTTTTTTTTTTTCGAAAATTATTTATTTGATATTTTAAACCTGAAGAAACAGACTTATGGTCAAGTTATAGTCTAATTTTTCGAACATACCTATGGTTTCAAGATTACTTTGTGGATCCTTTAGAACCTTAATAAGATACTGAAGAATTGGCGGGTTGAAGTACGAATAATAAATTTAACTTGTTAAGTCTATTTTAAGCCTAGTCTTTTTAAAAAGGGTATTTGAAAAACACCATCTAACACACCACAACCTTTTCCACTACAGGTTTACCAGCTCATCTCACGACGCCGATTCCAGCAAATGGAGGTGCTAGAGGGCCAAAACATACTGGTCACTATATCCGGCAAAAAGAACCGAGTGCGTGTCTACTACTTGTCCTGGCTCAAGTCGAAGATCTTGCGTACCGACGGACTCTCCGATGTGAGTTTTAAGTTCTTGATTTTTTTTATTCACTTGCTTAATATGAATAACTCTACCCACAGCAAGTGGAGCGTCGCAACGGTTGGATTAACGTGGGTGATCTGCAAGGTGCTGTACATTTTAAGATTGTCAAATACGAAAGGATTAAGTTCCTAGTGATTGCATTAAAAGACTCTATTGAAATTTATGCATGGGCTCCCAAACCATATCACAAATTTATGGCATTTAAGGTAAGACTCTAAATTGCTAAATATGTTTGAAACATTTATTAAATTTAATTTGTTTTTTATTAGAATTTTGGTGAATTGGAACATCGCCCGCTTTTGGTCGATCTCACAATTGAGGATCAGTCGAGACTGAAGGTGATCTATGGCTCCGCCGAGGGATTCCATGCGGTCGATTTAGATTCAGCTGAAGTATACGATATATATCTTCCCAAGCATGTAAGTTGACTCATATTTAAGTGCTGTAATTCATTACTAAATAATTGTTTCATGCAGACTCAGGGTGCAATCATTCCGCATTGTATTGTGGCGCTTCCAAACTCAAATGGCATGCAACTGCTGCTTTGCTACGACAACGAGGGCGTCTATGTGAACACTGTGGGCCGGGTTTCCAAGAACATTGTGCTGCAGGTTGGTTATCCCTTGGGGAATCCCCCGAGTAAATTATACCAGCACCGTTTTAATACTTTTTATTCTATTTTAGTGGGGTGAGATGCCCACCTCGGTGGCCTATATTGGCACTGGACAAATTATGGGCTGGGGCAATAAAGCAATAGAGGTTAGTAAACTCGATTTAGGAGAAGGGAAAATAAACGGGATGGTCTCCAATAGTTAGTAAATAACTAATTGCTACCCCTTTTCAGATACGTTCCGTTGAGAGCGGCCATTTGGATGGTGTGTTCATGCACAAGAAGGCGCAGCGCTTAAAATTCCTTTGCGAGCGCAACGACAAAGTATTCTTCAGCAGTGCCAAAGGTGCTTCATCGTGTCAAATCTACTTTATGACGCTCAACAAGCCGGGCATGGCCAATTGGTAATCCAACGCGATCCGACGATCGATGATCTTGGCAGGCAGCCTTCGGTCGACGCCCCAGCGATCGATTTGCTCAACCGGCATAAATCCATAAACATTTTCTTCTTATTTTACCACACAAGCAAAACGATAAAGAAAAAGAAAGTATCTAAAGCGAACACATAAAAGATAATTAGCTGATTTAAGTGAAGAGTGCATAACGATTAAGTGAGATATCCTAAACAGACACGACACACCAACACTCAACCACACACAAAAACCGATCATGAACTTGTGCTTATGAAAATTCACCACGACAACGTTTCAATTAGTAAATGTGCTAAGAAAACTCGATCAACACGAGCCTATATATATAAATAATCTACTTAATATTTAGAGACGAACATTTCAAGCTCACTCGTCGAGGTTTTTTGTCAGATCTGGTCGGAAAAAGAACAGAGCCCGCAGAAGAGCCGCAATTAAAGCAATTCGTATCCTCCATCCTTTCGATGTATGTATATTGACGTTACATAACTGATTACACACGATTCAGATTCCGATTCATTTCAAATGTCGTTTCACAATTGTGTATGATTTCGCTTACAAGTTAAACTTAAGTTGAAAGCCAGCAGCGCAGCAAAACAGCAAAACATATATCGAATTTTCTACACAAAGCAGAAGAATATCGTATATATATAGATGAAAATATATGCAGTTAGTTTTTGTTCTTGATATTATCAAATAGAATTTATTTGTGCGTTTCCGATGATAACATGTTAGTGGAGAGCGATGAAATCTATACATAAATTATTGTCTGCGCGCTCATTTTATGGAAATCGAAGCAGAGCAAACAGAAACCCACATAAAACGCCATTGTAAAAACTAAGTGATAAACGAGTAAATAATTGAGTAATGTAAAATAAAGCCGAATGCAACACAAACCCAAGCAAGCTTGCAACAATTGAGGATATCTAACGCACCATGACGTTTACGAGGAGAGCTACCTTGATAACGAAATTGGAGGGAATTACAAACGAGAACCTAGTTAAGCTGCATTTTTTACTGAACTTTTATACAGAGCCAAGAGAATGATGAGAAAACGAATACGGATGAACGAATCGAAGAGGGAAATTAAACCAAAATTTCTATAAATCGTAGCATGTTAAAATTGATAACCATTAACGAACCATCTCCGCTTGTTGTACTGTGTGCATTTTCTTTGTGTTTTTACCTTACCAGCTTCAATATCAAAAGTGGTCATGTTGCAATATCTCTATATCGAGTACATATTAAACTTACCCCCATCTGGCGCACACTTGAACCCCCCCAAATGGAACACTAATTCTGCCTTATTTTGTGTTGTTTGCGTGAATTCGTCCCCACTCCTCTTCCACAAAAAACAAAAAACACCCTCCACACACACGGAAAGTCTCATTAAGAAGTATATTTAAAATATTGTTTGTTTTTGTGTTATAAAATGATTGTACGCCCCGTATTTAATAATGTTCATCGAAGCAAAATGGAAAACAAAAGTGCACTAAAATGCAAATCTAAAACAACAAAAAAAGATTAAAAGAATTAGTAATAAATGCTTACTTTATTTCTAAAATAAAACAAGTAAAATGATACAGAAATGAATGTAAATCTAATTATTATATATATATAATCTCAAAATTAAAAAAAAAAATACAAAAAAATAAATTTATCTTGACTTTCAATTTTTGGGGGATGGGCTTGTAAATTTTGGTTTTATTTTTACCGTTAAGAACTTATACATTTAAATTTATAAAATGGAAACATCCATGAAATAAGCAATCAACAAGACAATGCTAAATGGGACCTATTTGCAAGGTTTCTAAAATTTGTGCGGGAATTAAAGGTATTTAATGTGATGAATATGACTTGAAGATTAATCAAATTCCTCTTTCGTTGGCTCAGTTAATTGGACGTTCACAGTATTTCGCTCAGTGTATTTTTCAGAGTGTCAAATTGGTTTGAGTCCACACTTGGTGTCAGCCCTGTCAGGAGGGTGCACTCGCTAAGCGAAAAAGGTGGCATGGATGTCAGGAGGAAAACTCCGCTAAATATTAATATCCCATATTTGCGTTTCACCATCTCTATCAACCCCCTTTGGTGGGGCAAAAAACAGCCAGATCTAGCCGTAAAAAGGTTAAATTGGCAACACTGCCAAAGAGCTAGCAACACTGGCAAAAAAAAATACAAAGCAAAACTTCGAATCGGATTGTTTGCGTTTGTCCTGATACTGCTGCGAATGAATGACGCGAATGGGAAACGAAGATTTGCGAAACTTCCCGACTTCTTGGCGGGAAAACTGAAAGCGGAACGAATGGCGCGATAATGGCAGAAATTGGTGGTGATCTGGTTCAGATCCAAATAGTTCCAGATGGCGCCAGATACGACCCGACTGGACTGGTCCTTTAGCGGTTCGGAAATATGAAATGTCGCTAGCCGCTTAATTTAGCGGGGTTTCATTTTGTCACGGTTTGGATAACATTGGTTAGCGACATCTGTCGATGGGGGTGGTGGTCGTCAGTTCTGCCGAGGACGATAAATATGTTTGTCTCTCTGTCTATCTCAAGTGGTAGAAAGAGAGAGCTAGATAGAGACTGGCACAAATAACGTCCTCTAAAGAGGGCAGCTCTTACGACGAGCTCACCTGTATAGTTACATGAGCGAAACAACATTTCGACGGCAGAGAAAATACTTTGCGTAAATGTAAACGCCGAGAATAACAGTCAATAATAATTTTGAAGTGAACGGGACCGCGTCGTGCAGCGAGCGAAAAAAAAAAACAGTATAACAAATCGGACGCGTCGCGGGTTCTCGCTTGCAAAAATCAAATCAAAATATCAACAATAAATAATAGTTGCCGCGATTATTAAATATAATTTGTATGGTCAAATATTAGTTGATTTTTTTCGAAATCGTGGATACACGATTTGCGTCGTTTGTGGATTTGCGAAAACTACGAGTGTTCCCGTGCGCGATTATTTTAATGCAAAAAAGGATTTGTGTATACCGAAAAGCCAAAACAACAAGCTCTATAAAAGGTAAATCCCAGGAAATACAAAATCGAGTTTTGCAATAAGCAAAAGTGCCGGAAAAAAGTATAAAACACAGTGCAAAAACAGTGTAAAAGCAAAAGAGAGACGCCGACTATATGAAGTACTTGTGTATGTGTGAAAAAATCCTGGACAACGCCACTCCTTTTGCGCAAAGAAATTTAATAAAAAAAAAAAAAACAGAAAAGTAAAGAAGCTGTATATAGAGAGTAAAACGAAGCTGCGCCGGAGTTGAAAAAACACACAAACAAAAGAGGGGGTGGGGGAACGTTCAACATACCAGGGTGTTGGCAAATATTATGTCCGAAAAATCCCTTTAATGTAAGCTAATTTTATTTGATGCAAATACAATGAAAATTAAGCAAATAAATTGCAGTTGGAGTAGCGGCATTTTAAGGGTGTGTGCGTTTCTGTCCTGCCGTCCTGCTCGCACCCTGCGCAGAAGCAGGATTAGCAGCCCAAAAACACCGAAAAACAATTCCCAATTTGCAGAAATACAAAAATAAATTTTGCCAACAGCTGGCTGAGTTAAACACCTGGCGAAAAAGCCAACCTGAGACACCGTAAACAGTTAAATGGTTCTCCTTTTTATGGCTTTTAATAACTGGTTTGCGGAGCCTTTGTGTAGGTGCAAGCGAGCAGGAAACACCGCAGCCAAAGAACCGTTGATCGGCAAAATGCAACTGCGATCGGGAGAGGCAAAGACAGTGCGAGAGAGAGAAAGAAAAAAAAAAAAAAACAAAACAAAAGTCAAATGACTTTTGTTTTTCTTTTGTTGTCTTAGGTTCTGCGTGTATGTGTGTGTTTGTGTGGGCTTTTGATAAGTTGCTATCTTTGTTTTTCGCTTCATTTATCGCTTTTCTTCGCCTTGCAATTCTCGCAATGGCCGCAATTTATGCAAATATGCAAAAATCACAATTCTATTTGCACTATTTCCTCAATAAAAAATCGCTTGCGAGGCCAAGAATATTATATTGTTGTTAATTCTTGTTCTTTGGCCTTTTCCACTGCTGCTCGGCTACAATTTCACCCTCTTTTGTGCGTCGCGTGCTCAGCGCTTCTCCATTTGTTTATTTTTAGTTGCGGAATTTCTGGTTACAAACCGTATTTAATTTCAACGACTTCCCTCTGTTTTGCTCCTTTAGCTGCGCCTCCTTCTCCGCCTCGTTCTTCACCTCCTCCTTCCTCTTTATCTTCTTCTTTTTTGTCTTGCAGAAACAGTTGCGCTTCATGTCATTCCCTACACTGAAAAAAAAAGATTTTTTGGGGATCTGAAATATTAAGAACTTAAGAACTTTTGAAAACATATTTTAAAAAAATTACAATGTAAAATGCTGTATTAAATATTTTTTTCACAGAGGAATTTGTTATTTTTTATCAACTTATTAAAAAGTCCATTTTTTAAATTCCCTACTTCTCCACAATATGTAAAATTTTATAAAATATCACATACCCTCTTTATAGTGTTAACTTTTTTTACGAAAAATTGATATTTTACGAGAAAATAGGGAAAAGTTTAAACTTTTCAAACACTAAGTGCACTTTTAATGCAATATCATTATTTTCTCTGCACAGCAAAAAGGGAGCCACAAAAGAATGAGGGGGAGTTAGGGGAGAAAAAGAAAACATGAGGAAAGGGCCCGCCTTTGTTTTATGACTTCTGCGGATGTTTATTTTTAGTTCCCTCGCTTAAATGTTTCAATTTTTATTTCCACACAATCCATCGTCAATTTGTCGGCGACTTAAAAACTCATAAAATATGTCCATAGTGTTGTTTTTTTTTCGCGGTCATAAAACTTTCGCCTACGCTCGCCCAATTTGCATAAACTTAATTAGTCAAATGCAGGCACAAAAAAAGTTATTCAACAAATTATTCTTAATTAAAGAAACAGCCATCGTCGTATCGCATTTGACAGATTGAACATTCAAATGCGTTAATTTTCATGCAAATCTGGTAATTATGCTAATCGCCTTGAATGACCAAACTTAAACTCCGCGCCTTGAATTTATAGTTTCACATTTTTTGCATTAATGGAAAAACTTTTGCAATGTTGTAACAAAGAAAGAAAAATGTATATAAAGCGGGGAGTTTTTAATAAAAAAGTTTCTTGATTAAAAAATCCACAAATCTATTTGAGTGATCGAGCATTTAAAAACTATAATTTGTATGCAAATCTGGAATTTACGCAAATTGCCTTGAATGCCTAAAATGTCTGGATTTATTGTTTCACATTTTCGCTTTTTATGAATGGAAAAACTTTCAAAGTGACAAAAGTTTCGCAACTTCAAATGAATTCTATAAAAGTAAATTAATCTTTTGTGGGCTTCAAGTGTTACACATCAATCTATTTGGTTAACAAATCTTCCTATGACCAAACTTAAATGCCTTTAATATATTGTTTGCCATTTTTGCTATTTATTTTACTTCTGAAACAAGATTTCCGAAGAAATCTTCATCGCTGATCTCTGCAAATTGAATTAATCAAATGCAGACACACGATGTTATTTAGCAAATTATTCTTAATTAAAGAAGCAACCAGAGTCTGTCTGATATTCGGATTGAATTTTGTGTAAATTACTTCTTAAATGATTGTATTAGATTTTTCGAATTAATGGCAATCCATTGCAATGCTGAGACAAGCAGAAAAATTCAACTATTTCGAACGAAATCGAGATCAGCGATCTCTCCAAACTCTTGAGTGTTATTTTTCCTGCGTTTGTTTTTGTTTATTTTTTTGTTTTCGGTGGCCCACGCGCAGCTGGCGAAATCAAGTTTAGGCCTTCCCTGTAACCCCCTAAAAATATATAGCCCCCTGACTTTATCTCTTGCGTCACTTGATTTGGCGCAAGTTTAGCACACGACTCTTTTGGCTTCCAGTTTTGTTGGCCCATATGATCTTGGATCTCTGGCATTTTCGTTCGACTTTTCAATGGAAACTCATAAAGCCACAGCAACAATAGCAATAGCTATGGGTTTATATATCGCTGTACTGATATTAACAGTTGCCACAAAATGTCGTCTTAATTTATTCATCTAATTTTTTTTCAACTTTTTTTTTGCCGTTTGGCCATATAAGGCATCCAAACTGTGTGCGAGCTCTTGGGTTTTCGGTTGATCAATGATCATGATTCGTTCATGGCTTGGGGCAATTTGGTTTTTATTGTCTAAAGAAAAGCGATATTAGCTAAGCCTAATGGTGACCATTTGAGGTTTGCTTTTAATGTGATCTTTACAGGGTTCAGTGAACCTTGATTGCACTTAAATTGTCGGCCCATTTTGGCAGAGGAATAGCGCAAAGGTTGCTGTAAGAAAAACTTGAACTTGATTATGTAAATGTTACGAATGGTAACCAAAATAGGAATCTAAGATTGTTGAATTTATTAGTATTTAAGTTTGTTTAAAGTTTATTTCTAAGTATTAGCTACTTTTCTTAATCGTTAAAAAAAAAAATATAGTTTAGAAAAGATATTCTAATCTTTAGTAAAAGAACTGTACATAACACTTATGTCTGGCAAAAGAAAAGTAATTTTTCAACGATTATGCGAGCACATGCATTGAAGTAATTGATAGTTGGCCACAGCTGCAGTGGTCCACCAACCAAGACAAGTCGCCCCCCATTTCCCGCCCAGAGTTTAACCCACACCTCTCTAATGGCCATGCAACCACTTGCGGACCACTTTGTCCACTTGTCCGGACAGCAAACCGACAAAAAAAAACCCTGTGTGGAACAACTTGAAATGTTTTTTGTAACCCACGGCGAAACAAAAACGAAACACAAAACCAGAGGGGGAAAAACAAGCAGCGGGCGAAGCTTTCAAATCACATAACATACTACATACAACACCAGCCAATGGGTGGGTTTGGCTCTGGGCATGACTGCCCCACTTGAACCACTCCCCCGCCCCGTTCCGGATGCCGTCTCCTTATCCTCCGATCGATATTCATAATGAGCCTGCAGGCAATGTCGATGGGGCATTAACATACATTTGGCTTGGACATCCTAACGAGTGTCTGTCTAACGAGGTTTTAACCTGGGTTTTGCAACCCTCGGTATTGTATAACATCCAAAATACTGAAAAACCTATGGGCTATGAAGACATAAAGAAACAGTTAAGAGTCTGAACACTCTTCGTTTGCATATTTAAAAAAAAATTTAGTAAATTAAGAACTGCGCCGAAATTTAGTTTTAAAGCTATACCAGCATATCTGGTCCAAAATGATATGAAAAATCATCAAAATGACGATCATATCATATCTTTTTTTTTTTCTGTGTAAAACCAACAACTTGAAATGGTCTTGACTCTTTAGATTGTACAGAAAAAGCCACTTACCTATTATCAGTAAGCGTTCGCTTGTAAGCCCAGATTTATAAGTCCAACTGAGAAAATCTTGATTATTATAATATAATTAACTTAAAAACTGCAAAATGGTCAAAACGTTTTTTTATATTTCAAGACACAAAATCTTTCATTTTAAATTTTGAATTATTTACTTAACATAATGCAAAAGAAACATATAATTTCGTGTTGTGAACAATTTTTTTAATTAACAAGTACCTAAACCAATTACAAAAACATTACCGTAACTTTCCTACTTTGTCACGTTTTCTGAGGCATTACCCCCAGGTAGTTGTTTTTGCATTATGCAATTTAGCAACCTTCTGTAGCTGCAATTGCAACTGGCTTGAAATTGAATTGAATGAGCCAAGAAAAAGAGCTGAGATAAAGCTGCCAAGAATGAGATTCCAAAGTTGCATGACTGGTCGGTCGGTCTCCACCTAAGCTTAGTTAACAATGTAAATTGCACCATCCATCGCCACCTTCAAGGTTTGTTCTCAGCCCTATTCCACCTCACCCCCCTTTCCACACACACGCAAAGTATAAAAAGAGATATTGCTGTTTATAACTTTATGGATTAACTTCTGCCCTTCCGCCTGCCTAATTAATTGCCAGCTAATTTAGGACACCTCCCCCAGTTTTCTTTTTTTTTTTTGTACGGGCCAAGCCCTCTTTTCAGTTGACCCCATTTTCCAGGACTTGACCACAAAAATTAGGCCCAATTTGGTTAATGAACCGTGTTTAAAATAAACATTTCCCCTGTCAATTTTCAGGAGCTTTAATGGGCCACATTTATTGGCTTCATTTGCTAATGTGGGGGATGCAATCGAGTGTTTTCAAGGGGGAGTGGTTTATTCCATTTGTTTAGAAGTTTAGGGGAGGTGTTTTATGTTTTATTGAATTTTGCTCGTTTGCTCTGCTGTGAGTTATTTTTAAAACAAAAAGCGATGCCAACAAAGTTTTTTGACAATTTACCAGATAAGCGAGTCTGGCAGGGGAAATTGTTTGATGAGAGGCAGGATGTGGAGGCGGGAGGGAAATTTAGAGAAAGCATTGCCTGCATAATGACAAAAGTTTTTCCAACCGCCAGTTCACTTTTCCTGTGAACTGAAAAAACCACGGGGGAAGCTCTTTTCGCTTTGTTTTGGTTTTGTGTCTGCCCCTTTATTCGATTTCCTTGCAGTTACCGGTGTGTATACCACCTCCTTTTTTCCATCGTTTCAATGCTGTTTGTACACTGCCACAAAATGGTTACAATTTATGCTTTTAAAGTACAAATTTCAGGTTACTTAAGAGATAGTATTATCCTTAATTTTTCTCTGTTTTCGCCACCAAACAGCTGCTGATGATTGGTAAGTGGCTTTTCCCTAAAACCTCTGTAAAAGTGAATTTTTTTTTTTTAACAGTTTGTAACTAACTAATAATATTTGACCTCCTTTAACGTTCGAAGAAAACTATCTGTCATCTCAGTTTTTTTTTAAGTGCATGCATCCTTTGGTGTTTAAGCTTTTTCGCCAGCTTGCATTTCTAGGGGTTGTTCCTTTGGCTTCCATTGCACTGCAGCCTCTGAAAAAGTACAGTAGTATAGTACAGAAGGCAAGGGCAACCAAGAACCCTGGGAATTGCGAAAGGAGGCGGATAAATAAGGAGGAGATTGAGGTGGAGCAGACTGGCGGGACAGACGGACAGCGACCCTGCCAAGTGTGAAGTGTCTACTTAAGGTTGAGTCAACTTTGATTCTGCCTTTCTTTCTTGTCTTTGTCTCCAACGTCCTTTCGCATTTGTAGTTGTCACGCCTGCTGCCCACAGACTGCAGTCTGCAGTCTTCAACTGCACTCTCCATCCATACACTTAAACAAATAGCATTGTTTGTATGATTTTTTATTAGTATTACCTAAGACAAGAGAAAAAACAGACGTTTTAAAAGTTTTTTTATGATGTTCTTGTAAACAGTTAATGGGTTCGGAATGTACACCCTAAAATACATATATTTTTAAGTTTTATTATGATGCAAAGATTACAATTTTCAGAAATTTATCTTTAACTTCAAACTAGAGCTGACATTTTACGATAATTACAAAAAATTTTCAAAATTGAAAAAGAATACCAATGCATAATTTTTTCCGTGAAACTGCACGTTCTAGTTGCAACTTCAACTTCGGCATCAGCATGGCACTTTATCTTGACAGTGACAGGCGGCGCGTGGCCATAAATCAATAATTTGCCCCAAGCAGAAGACACACTGAATTCTGGGATGTGACAGGAATCAGGAATCGAAAGATGAAAAAGCTGAGATGGGATACTGTGGATCGAAGCTTATATTGAGTCACTGCTGCGGGCCGAATGCAAATTAAAACATTTGGGATTGTCAGGCGAATGCAATTTAAATAGCTAAAATGGGAGATTAATTGGAGAGGAAATCAGTTGATTAGCGGGATAATTGGATTTGATTTTGGAAAGGGGATTGCTTAATAATAGGATTAATAAACTTTGATGGAAAATTTATGAAAATTAACATAAAACACATAAAATACTAGAAGATGTTCTAGAATTTAAATCAGGTTTTAGGTAAGGAGCTTTGAGTGAACTCCTTATTAATTTAATATTGTTATTATTTAAAATTTACCGCAAAAGGCAAACGAAAAATAAACTAAACGAATGTGAATATGTCCCACATCACAGAATCTCATTGCATTTAATTTAATAACCTCTCTGGATTCCCCGAAAATTTATTTAAATCAAGAGCGTTTTGCTTTAAAGTTCCTTGAACTTGTTTGCGCGCCCCACTGCAGTTGCTATTAAAAATTTATGTCCACTCAGCGGTCATATGCTCTACTTTCGAAAGCAACCTTTATGAGCAGAAACGTTAAATTATATACTACAGTGCCAGACATTCAATCAGTCCCAATGTTGATGTTTGCATGACGGCGCAGGATCCAATTAAAACTAAATAAACAAAGGCGAATGACAGTTTTAATGGACTCTCTGGATAAATATGCATAAATCAATTTCGAAGAGGAGCCAAAATTTGACAAAAGACAAAACCTCTTTCATAAGTGCGAACAATGGGAACTGAAATACAAAAAGCTGCGCAGTCAGAAGTTAAAACGACGATGACAAAGTTCATGTGAAACTAATCAATGAAAGGGAGATGAATTAGAACTTGATAAGGAAGTGTCTCTGTTGCGTGGCGATAGTATGGGCATTATGCGAATATTGAAATTTAATTGGTGTGAATCAGCTGATAAGCGGCTGCCCAAGTTCAGTTCTAGACATCGTGACTGTCACGAGGATTGCACAAGTCGGGCAAATGCAATCGCAGCTGGGCCACACAAATTACCCACTTTGCGGGGGCTTGGAAAATGCATAATTTTTCCCATTTTGCGTCTCAAATGTTTGACTGCACTTGACTCGAGTGGAAAATGTCTGCTTAGGGGGAAAATGTGGAAATTGTGGGTGAATGGGGGCTGGGTAGTTTACTCTAGCTCACTTGGCAATAGCAACACTTTTTGCCTTTTTGCACTCTAAGCGGATTTGTTGGATTTGCATTCTATATTGCCCCGCCGCCGCCGCCGTGTGTTTGCTTAGTAAAGAAAGAAAAAAAAATATGGCAAAATGCAATGCAAATAAAAGAAAAACTTCCTCTCTATTTTCCCAGTCTTGCTTGAATATTATGAAATATATTCCCCGGTGTGTGCAAAACCTTAAAAGTTCAAAGTCGCAAAATGCTGAACTTTGATGGGGTGTTAAAAATGGTTTCAGGTCTTGAGTGGGTGAAATGGAGATGTTTGAACTTGCAGACGAAAGCGATTACGAAAGGAGATTTGTGTTAATATTTGCGAGCTAACGGAAATTGGTATTACGGGACGGTTAGAGTAGTAATCCCATTTGTGGCTTGGAAAATCCTTTTACTTAAAAGTTGTAAAGGTTTATCAATGATAGGTGGAAGTGGCTTTCAATTGAAGCAGCTGTGAACTGTAAATTATTGTGGTTACAGAAATGAAAAGCGTTTAAATATAGTTTGTGCTGTGGATGTGTTTTAAAGCTTCCTTTTAAACTGTTCAGTGTCTGTGTTATATATTTAGTACTTAAAAGTTTTGAACGGTGAAACCTAACTTTCTGTTATTTGTTAATTTTGTTTATTTTGCAAATTCATTCAAAAACTTAACCGGAAACGTAATACTCCCAAGAGGTAAATTAATATATACAGCCACAAGTGTTTGTTCATTGAGCTTTATAATCCAAACAATCAATATGTTTACATTTCCCACTTGCATATCAGTTTCTTGGTGTATCTACAAACACCTTGATAAAACGTAGTCGAAACTTCCATTAGCCAAATTAGACTTTCCGCATTGATGAAAAATACTCTCCCATATCAACATCGTCAAATCACGTGCATTACACGACAATTATAGGAAATTACAAACGATCTTTGTCACATTTAACATGAAGAAATTGAGGAAAATGTAATTATTGTTTTTACTTTTTATTTTTGTTTACCTTTTGGCTTTTTTTTGTAGGGCCAAAGCGTTAAATTCCATTCGGCCACGCTTTAACTGGTTTTTGTATTTATTCATGATGTATTTTGTTTCTTTTTTTTTTTAACTCTGTTGACATTGTCACGCTCTCACTTGCAAAAGGGGGAGTTGCGACCCTCGGAATGATCTTAGTTTCGTCTTTCCACGGTTTATTTCATTTATTTATTTTCGTTTTCAGTCTTTCGCTTTCATCTGTCGACGGGTGAAAGGGGTTAAGAGGCAAGAGTGAGGCGCTTGGCGACCAGATGTCTGCCACGCATTTGTTGTCATTTATCAAAAACGTCAGAAAGTGGGGGAAAAGGGGGTGGGGGACAGGTGTACAAAGTCGAGACCTTTGGTCATGGCCATGGCGCATACTTTTTTGTTACACTTTTTATTACACGTTTTTAATTTGCGGTGTAAACTTTTTCTCTTAAAATCGTTTTAATCGGGTTTTAGCAATTAAAAGCATTTGTTAACATTTTTAGTCGTTTTTTCTTGCACATTTTGTGCATAGCTTTTAATTCTTTAAATTGCGGTTCGGGAATTTCATTTAAGGGTGTTTTTATTGGCTAATAAATTTGCACTTCATCTCTTTTCATTTTTCCTGACGCTTGATTTTGCCGTCCTCAACATTTTTATTAATGAACCTTTGTTAATCCAAAACACTTGTCTAACTTGTAACACCATTTTTTCCTCGACCGCAATTTTGTAAAGCTTTTAATTTACATCAAGCTTTTTGACACCTCTTTTGGGGCTTGCGGTTGTAAAATCTTTTTTTTTTTTGGGATGGCTGTTTTTTGGGTCATTCTATCCCCAAGTTGATTCAATTTGCAGTTGACATTTCATTTCATTCGCTGACTCGGATATTGACCGTTGTCATGTCAAGGCTTAAGCCTCGAGTTCCGGCTGCCTGTGGATTGGGTTTTTTTCAAAAGAAAGCCTTGCCATCTACGGACATTGCCTTTTGAGTCTTTATGGTTAGGCTTTGCTCTCTCTATCTGTCTGAAACTCGCTTTGCACAGAACAAAAAATTCTCATCGATCTTGTTTGCCATTTTAAAAGTATTGATTTAAAATATATAATACACTTAATCTATTTAACATATAGTTAATATTTTATATTGTCCCGAGGAACTCCTAGAAATAAATAAATAAATAACGTAAGAACTAAGCATATCCGTTGCCTCCTTAATTTTATTTTTACTATGTTAATGTCTGCAGTCTAATCTTATTTTTCTCACTGCATCCTCTGCGCATCTCTCCTGTTCTGTACATTTAAAAATTCTTTATGCACATGGACGATTCGTACTCGCCGCTCTTGTGGAGATTGACTTGTCCCAGCATGGGAGGCATGAGAAAATGTGTGCTTCTCCGGGCATTTCTCGTCTGTCTGTCAGTCAGGTGGGCCAAGTAAATGGAGAAAAAGAGGGCGGGGTCGGTCACGCAAGGCGGCAGTTAGAGGAAACCCTATTAATGTCAAGTTCATTGCCACAATCCATCAGTGGGGCGAAAAGGGGAGGTGATGCACATTGCAGAAACGATTTATTATTATTATGGTCAATATTGTGCAAGCTGCAACATTTCATTAACTTGGCCAGCTCCGAGGCAAACTTGTTTACAAAGTTCCGTCTCTGCTGGCGGATTTGTCCAAGTTGGCTGAACTTGATATTGAACTGAATATTCGGGTTATCTGTTGATAAGAGCGCGTGATTTTCCCCCAATCAATAATGGTCGCTCAATAAAAATGTATATATTTTGTATATAAAATAAATTGTATCTTATCTAGAGCCACGTGTTCCTTCGTTGGCAAGTCAAAGTGAATTTGACAATCTCGTTAATGCAATTATAATTGACATGCAAAATGCACTCGTTTTTTTTTACTCTTCTCAACTCAGTTTGCAGACCTTGGAAAAGCAATTTTCCCCAGCGACAATAAATTATGAGCTTGTCTAGAGGACAGGACTTGTGAAAGTTGTTGGAGGCTCTTTTTTTTTTATCACCGCCACTTTGCATGTACCTCGACTTTATGTATGGGTTCCGCCCTGAAATGGTTTACCTTTTCTGTAGCTATTTTTATGCCCCCATTTCTTACGGGATTTTCAATTACTTTAATGGCTTTCGTACCGATTCCAATTGTAATTGCAACTTGGCTTATTCCGATTATCTACTTGGCCATAATTATTATCCCATGACGGGGGGATTAGGCAATTAAAATCGCTGCCCCGCCTCCATTTAATGTAACACTTACATGCTCCACTGTGCGGGTAATTTTGCAACATTTTAGCTCAATTTATTTCGCATGCCTTACTTATTGTTATTATCATTTTTTCGCACTGCCATAAAAAGAGTTGAAAATGTTGTTGCAGCTGCTAAAAAGCGGCTTACGAAGCGCTTAACTGTGAATTAGAAATACTTTTTCCGATTAACGTCAAGTTGCGATGATGGGGCATGCAATCTGATAATTCAGTTGATTATGAGGTGGAAAATATGAAGAATGTCTTGGGAGAATGGGGAATTGAGTAGCACTTAAGAGATAAGTTATAGAACGAATTTTATAAAGGGGAATTGTAACATAACAATTGTTTCTAAGGCAGTTTTTTAGGACTTTGAAGTAACATATACCTTTTTGAGTAGACATTTTTCTCTTGGTTTAAAATGCATATGTATTATTTTAAACGACCTTTCAACAGACAACCTAAAAACCCACCCATTTAATCTCTTGGAAGAACAAGAAAAAAAGAATGTTTTTTAGCTTTTTCCCACTGCCAACCTCTTTTTATTGGTCTCTCCGCAATTTTGTGGACCAGACATCCCACCTAACTTGGCTCTTAATAAGGCAAGACAGCATCGCCGCTAGAACTTTTCTGGTTTTCTGGTCTGAAACCAATTTCTGGCATTACATGGCCTCCACGGCGGAGTCAAGCTGCTCATCGGTGTTTCAGCCTCGGTTTTAGTTTAAGTTTGGGCAGCTGCTTCTGCTTTTGCACCGTAAAAGGTCATGAAAAAGTTGTTTACTTCTTCCTCTTCAGCCTCGCAGCTTATGAGGCCATAAAAAGCCAAGAGAATGGGGGGAGTACTACTAAGGAGGAAAAGCCAACACCTAACCGGGTCCATAATAAAACTAAAAAACATGACATGGAGGCAACATCAATGTAATTTACACGAGAAACTTTAAACGAAAAAACAGCAAGCGCTTTTGTTAATCTTTTTTTTTTGTATTTTAGCAAGTCTTGTAAAAGTTGATCAAATCTTTTTGAGCGGCCTTGCCACGAAGAGCTCTCAAAGAAACTGAAGCATAACAACCTCTTAACGCATTTTTGTGATTGAAAGTTATGACATCCAATAATTATAATCAAAGCCAACCAGTTGTTTTCGCTGTTGCTAACTTGATTTATAAGCATCTCGAAAACCAAGTTGATAATCACATATGGCCCGATCCGAACATCAAACCGACATCAAACCGTTATGAGCCGACTTAACCGCAGAGATCTCCTTTCCTCTTCCAATCTGAAAGCCAATAAACCCGGCCAGTTAATGATATGAGCTTTTGGCTGAGAGAAATCTGATTGATTATAATTGAAGGCCTCGCAAGGCAGCAGATTCTAATGCCAAGTTATTGGCACTTTCATCCGACATCTAGTTTATGGAATGCAAATGTCAAGTGGCAATTGCTAAAATTACACACTGATTATGAGGAGGATGTTGCAATATGGTGGTAAAAGAGGTGTCTTGGCCAGAACGACCTTGTTTTCAGTGTCCTACATTAAGTTGATGGAAAGAGTGATGCAATTACCTTACTCAGTTGAATACTGCTGGTCGGTAAATTAATGGTCTTTTGGTTTGTTAATGGTTATGATCATTAACAATATTTGTTGCAGAATGAGATGACATCGATACTTTCGATATAAATTTAAATCAATTGATTTCGTTGTACTTTCATATGAAATTTTAAATTAAGATCAAAACTTAAGTATAGATTTTATTATAAAACATTTGTATCCGAACATGACTTTCACTTTCGATCCCACACTCTTCCACTATCTATTACTCGATTAAGCTCTTCGGGCCATTTTCTGGTATCTCCTACAACTTCACGACCTGCCTCAAGTAACTCACTTAATGTGGCTCTTATTTCACTTAAATTTCTTCATTTTGCTTAACCATTTGATTACACCCACCACGAATTTCTCACGCACTATAAACGAGTGAAATTGTTGAACAACAATAAATTAGACAATTACAATGCGCTGAATGATTTAAGCTAAAGGGTAGGCGTCACAGAAGGCAGACGATATTTATGAGTTTACCTTCGGAAGAAAGACCCTAAAATAGACAATTTGGTGAGCATGAGGGGGAGCACATTAAGGCGACACTTTGATTACTCCCCAAAAGCTAATAACATTGTTATTGTTGACTGATGACTGACGACTCCAGCTACTGGAAACACTCTCTGTTTATCAATAGCCCGAACTTTCTCCCTCGGTTTTTGGTTTCAGTCGATTGGGCTCGTCTTTAACTCTTCTTTTTTTTTTTTGCCCCGAGTACCTGCAGCTCCAAATGAAACTAATTGCTTCCGTTCGCAACATTTCACCTTCAATTTTTCGGCGAGAAGCCCTCAGGCAATCCCCTGGAAACGGAGCCCAAACTAATTTCGTATGCCTCCGAGGGCCACCTTAAAAATGTGGCAATTCTGTTTGGTTTCGTTGGCTAGCTTTCGGCTGTTTTTTGGTTCATTGAACTTCCACATATACTGCAAAAAAATATAAGGATCGGTTAAAGTCGTGCTTTTCTTAGGAATAAAAAATATCTGAGATATCTGAAAAGAACTTTTTTTATTAAGTGAAAAAAATTATACAAACAAAAGAACAAACAATAAGTCTAGTTTAAATGAATTAAATATTTTTGTTCAACAAAAATGTATTAAAAACGTTAACAAAAATTGTATAAAAATCAGTTATGTATGTTAAGATGATATTTATGTGCCCCTTTGCTGAACCCACAATGAACACAAGAAAACGAGCCTAAAAATATTTAATCAATTGACTTTATATCTCCGATATAGTTTATTTTCCGTGTAGCATTTAAGTTTCCATTTCTGTTAACTGCATTTTCGCTCTCTTAACTTTTGTTTGCGTTTGTTTCTTGGATTGTTTTTTGCAGTAATTTGCATTTTCATCTTGCGCAAAAGGCAAACACACAAAAAATGCTGACACCGATGAGGCCAGCGGTGGGTTGATTGGCTGACAACCACGACGACGTCCACGAAACAACAACGAGACACGCTTCAGTGCCAGCGAGTGGGAGGAAGTGGATTGTGTAGAGAGAGGAAGGAGCAGCATCATCACCTAGCTCAACTCGAATACGAAAGAATCCGAAAAAACTACACAAAAAAGCACCCAGCCACAATGACAAATGTTTGGAGCGGAGCCAGGCTTTAGGTGTTGAGCAGGTTTAATCAAACAACAAAGGAAAAGCCGAGGAAGCCATAGAGCAGGAGCAGAGGCAGGCACACAAGGAGGAGGAAGGACAACGAGGAACACCTGAGTTGGACAAGAGAAAGGTGAGTCCAGTTTGGCAATAAATCCAAGTGTTGAGCGAGTTAAATAAACTTGAAATGCCAGATAACTCAAAGTGTGGAGTGCACATAAATTTTAATTACACTTTTAAATTGAAAATATTTGGAGTAAAATGGGTGTATATATTTATTTGTTTTAAAGCTTTATAAGTAATATATAATATATAAAACCTAAGAAAAAAAATTAAATATCTGAAGAAATGATTAAAATGAAATTGATTTTATCCCTAGGAATTATCCAACTTACCTCATCGGTTTTGGGAAAGTTTTTAGGTAACCGAGTTAACTCCCAGCTCGTCATAATCAAAATTTATGCACAGCTCAACTTATAGCTGATGAAGCATAATCCTTTCTGCCTAGTCATATGTTTAGTAATTTGAACATTTGTGGTATAAGCACGCAGAAAATACCTCTCCCAAGGCAGCCACAAATGCTTTTTAGAGGCCCCATCTCCCAGTTAGGCCATAAAAAACCACCTTACACAAATCCTTAGCCAAGTTTGCAACTCCCTAGCTCCCTGGACTCCTTAATTATGCGCACATGAGACTCATTCTGGGAAAATGCGAGGACAACGGCGCCAGGTTGCGGTCTAGTTTATTTATTTCCTCAGCGAGGGCAGTCGAAACAGTTTGCAAAAACATTAAAATATATAAAAAATAAAATTTATAAATAGGAATTGACAATCCTAAACAATAGTAGATAAAGATAATTTGTTATAAAAATAGTATAATTCACAATAACCAGTAAATAAACTTAAATGAAAATAGCAATACTTTAAGACAACCCGCATTTTTTTTTTAAATTAATTATTTAGTAACCATTTTTTCTTGTGCAAAAGGGACATGTGGAGCCTGTTGCCACCTGGCGTAGAAGTATGCAAATATACCATCATCCTTGGATGGGAGTTTATAAATAGTTTGCCCGCCAAGCCGGCGACAAATTTCCAGGCCACTGGCTCACTCCCAGTCATTTGTCAGGCTTATAAAAGTCAATCGGTTCGATTATGCAAATGGATTCCCGATCGATGTGTGAGGCTAAACACTCTGAAGCGATGAGGACGTATCTCAATTGGATCTAGTCGGGTTTCAAGTGTGCTGCGGTTATTCAATTTAGCAGGGCGCATCCTTTGAAGACCCGTTCGTTGGGACTGCATTTTTCCGCCAGCCGAGAACGTAGGCCCAATCCAGTTCGGATTCGGAAATTCAGGTCTCCCCACGAGCGTGGAGAGTGGGATCGGGTGCTGAAAACCCACTGTACACACTGTATAGTAGAACTCTTGGGGGCCAGCGCGTGCAGACTTGCCAACTTGTTTTCCCACCGTTTAATTGGCATAATTTGTCTAACAAGACCAACGAACCACAGACACACAACATCGAGAACAACGACAACTCGTTTGGTATTCATCGCTGCTGCGGTAACCGTATCAAAACATCTTGAATTGTTGTGTGTTCTCGTTTAATATGCTGCAGCGGCAATAAGTGAATGTGGTTGTTAGTTGTTTCTATAGCCAGGCCTACGCGGAAAGGTGTCTGTTGGTCTACGGGTCTACAAGTCTCTGTTAGTCTGTTAGTCTGTTATCCAGACAGTTGTCACGACCGGCGAAGGTTGGGCTTGGAATTGAAATGAAAAGAAACTCAGGTTGTAATACATAATGTAGAGAATAATACTAAGAATTACTGGCACTCAAGGTTTTGCCTTTGAATTAAACAAATATAATTGAATTGTGTTGCCATAGGAAATCTGAATGACTTGAATGAATGAATCCCTTTTTTGTTACATTATCTTTCATCTGTTAAAGACACTTGTCAAAGGAAGCTGTCTTTTGGTTAACACATTATTGTTACCTTTTTTCGACTGTGTTTCATTCATTATGTTTACAAAGGTTTACAAAGGTTTACAAATTTCTTATGAATATATCTCAAACTAGTGGCTGGTTTGTTATTTCTTGTGAAAAACTAAATTGTAGCAGTAAAATTAAAAAAACCACTTAAATCGGTTTAAATATTTTTAACATTTTAATCTCTCATTTTTAAAAGACCCAATTTAAAGGAAGTTGTCTACCAGTTAACCCCGACCTCATTGTTCGGTGCATCTGCGTTGGTTCCCAACATCATCATCATTACCACCACTGTGATGTGACGGCTGTTCCTATTCCTATATCCATATCGTATTAAGAAATCATTTTCCTGGCGCCAAGTTTTTATTTCATGGGAATTGGTGGGTAAACTCCAAGAGCTCCCAGTGGGGGGCCCACCACTCACCTTAACATTCGAGCATATGAGTATATATGGCACCATGGAGTAAAGTACTCTCCGCAGATCTGGGCGCGTAGGTAGGTGGCTCACTAATTGCTTCCAATCTTTTGTGCCCGCCACTCTACAATCCACATCCACAATCCCCACTCCCCATCCCCCCGGTGTGCCATTGCCATTTACAATGGGGCCATCATTTCCTTGTTGACATTGTTTTCTTGTTCACGCTCAAGAGACTGAATGTTGACGCAATTATAACACATGGCGCTGGCGTCGGCTACCTGCTGTTCACCTGGCCTCCTGTTTTTAACCCCCATCCCACCTGGATATTGTGTCGTCACTCTCCTCCTCGCTGCACGTGTTTGAGCTAACGAGCACAATTTAACATTTTGCCGACTGCAATTAACATTTATGCAAAAATTAGAGAGACACTGGGGTAAACTAGTTTTTTGTCATTTGCAAGGCGCAAATTATGATCGTTATCATCGTTATGATCGGGGGCATTTAGCGATGATTATAGTTTTTAATGTGGTGTCTTAATCCGTATTTATGCTAATGATAATGGTGACAGTTATGCTAGAGAACTGTGCGCGTTAGGGTGCGGTTGAATGGATTGTGGGTTATTTATATTGCAAATTGCATAGAAAATGTAACTGAGTAGGATAGGATGATAAAATTAGTTATACAAGAATTCATAATATATTCTGATGAAAATATTAATATATAATCCCCCGTAAAAAATATATAGCCATAAATAATGTGCAATATATCCTGAAGAGCACTTAAAGCGAGATCTTGCCATGAACTATATGATTAAAATCCGAAGCCAAAAAGCCAAGGACAAGGACCCGGACCCGGACTCATGGTCCGGTTATAAATAGTAGCCTGCCAAGCAAAAGCAACCCAACTCAACCCCATTCCAACCCAAAAGCTGCATGGATTGTGCACTTGAGCAGCGTTCTGGTCGATGTGCATTCACGTCCTTGCATCTCTGGCCATTTTCTGCGGCATTCATTTCTAATGAGGGGTGGATGGATGGAGCGGACTGTCATTAAATCAATATCAGCTCCGCAGTCAAATAAATCTGCGAGCTCTTTAAACATTTAACGGCGGTAATATGCACCGAATGCAACGCAGCTTCCCCTGGGAGGGAGCTATGCGGCGGATACGTGATATTTTAAGTGGGGCTTTTACGGTTGGCTCATCCGCCGTGTGGTGCTTATTTATTTCTCTCAATAATACAGTAAACGAGATCACCGGCTAAATTTATCCCGCTTTAACTTTTATCTCCCCGTCTATCTTAAATCACGGTCACATGCATTGTGCATTTCGATTAGATAAGATTAGATAAGTGTGTAGCCGTCGCCATTGTCTCGTGTTGGGTTTTGACTTTTGTCCCGCATCTATTTAGAAGACGAGACCCCTGAGATAATACCGCCGACTGTTCAGATCCGACCTTTGTCTCGTTACGGTCGCACGTTCTTTGCTCTTTTCCTAATTGTATGGACATGGGTGTGAGTTCACTATCTGGGCATTTGTTTACCTCTTTGCCTGTATTTGTTATTTTTCTAGCTAGTTGGGCTCGTATTCTTATTGACATTGCGATAAGTTTTGACTGTCTGCCTAGTTCAGATAGTCTGTGGCACAAACTGCGCTTTTTTCGCTCCCCTCTGACACACGGGCAAAGTGTATTGTACTATATATACAGACTTACACACTGTTGTAGAGGTTATCTTTATAAAGAAAAGGCAGTTACTGTTTGGAGTGTAATTGGGGGTGGGTTATTTTCGTCTGGATGGTTAATCTTCTTGGGATTATCTAAGATCACAGTCAGTGCTAAGAATAATCTGTACTTGAAGTTTATTAATAATAAAAGTTTGAGGTATTTGTACATTACAGCTTTAAGTTACTTTGTTGTAAACGATAACATAGAATTATATTTATATCATATTTTATATACCTACATATATTCATTTAAATTTATTTTGTATATTTGTTTTAATTCTGTAGATTTAAGAGAGATTTAAAATTTTTCATAAATGATGCGATATCTTTTAACTAAGGTTAACATTTTGGGACTATCTCAAGGTCTTTTTTTGATAGCCAGTAGGGCAACTTAAGAAACCAACCTAGCCCATCTGGTAAATCAATACCTTCCGAGCCGATAACGGTAACCATTACCCTATCAGTGACACACACACACACCATTGCAAATAGCTTTCAATGTCGCGCCGACATTCCGCTCATAGCTCTCTTGGTCTCTCAGGCCCTCTCTTTCTGCGTCTTTCTTCGCTTCTCGCAGAGAAGAAAGCCCAGCTGGCAATACCTTCTCTTTCTGACTAGTCACCAGGCCACCAACAACTGAAATTTGTTCACTTTTTCAAAGACTTTCACACGTCCAACAACCAAGAGAAGAAGAAGGGAGAGAAGGGTCCGACTTATGGGCCATCAATGGAGCCTTAATTGTGTTTGATGTGCAGAAAATAACAAACAAACGCATAACAAAGGAAAAATCATAAAAATCAGCAGAAAGTAAAGGTGAAAATCGTTGCGAAAGTCAGTCAAATCGATGAGCAAGAAAATGGCAAAGGTAACACTGCAATAAATGTACAAGTTTCCCCCATCGATTTTATCAGTTTTGCCATTAGGGTGCGGTTAGTGGAATATTTGTCATAGATAACAGATCTCTTAATAGATACGACTTCCGATTGTAAAGAGAAAATATCTAATTTTTGGCAATAAATGTTCTGTTATAAGATTTTGAGTTAATTACATAATTTAGGTAATAAAAGTGTCCAATTTCTTTTTTTTTAATAAAGCTAAAAATATTTAGATATTGTCAAAGAAACTATAGTATAATAATTATGATATTGTACTTTAAATAACGATTTATTCGCTCTTCAGAATGATCAAATTATCAAACAAACAATTAAGTTTACAGTTTACTACTTTAAACTCAGTACAAAAAATTTATATGTGAATTAAATGAAATATAAGTTAAAATAATGTAAAGATAAAATTTTAAAAATAACTGAAACATATTTTAATGTGTTATTCTCTGCTCAGTTACAGTTCCGCCATGGAGAAATCGATGCATCATGCCCCCACCTCGGCTGCCGTGGGTAAGGTCAGCCAGATAGCCAACATCTTCCAGCGCAAGCCCATTGAGATCCAGCCGGTGGAGCAGCTAAGTGCTGTGGCTGCCGCTCACGCCGCTGCAGCCGCCGCTGCTGCTGCTCATGCCCACGCCCAAGGAGCTCCGGCTGCCCGTACGGAATCCCACTCTGCCAGGTTCAATAACGCTCGAGCTCTGTTCGAAAAGCTAGGAGTAGAGTCCAACTCGAATGTGAGTTCCAGGCTGTTGAGAAGTGGTTCCCGTGAGGATAACCTGTGCGACGGTTCGGACCGCTCGTCTTCACGCTCCTCGGATCGCTCACAATCACCGCCCAAGCGGAGGACTCCATTTCCATCCGGAGTTTCACTTGTACACAACAATAACAATGCTGCCGCAGTGGCCCAAAATGGAGCATCTCCCGAGCAGCGTTTGAGTAACAGCAAGTTTATTGTGGAACCAGCAGCGCAAGTTGTACCCACTTCTGTTGTCAAATATCCCCAGCACAATATATCCCGCTTGAAGTCGGAGGAAGTGTCGCCTGTTCCACCACCAGCCAGTGGTTCAGTGAGTGCTTTGTTCGCCAGTTCAGGTGGTGATAAGCCTGAGAAACCGGAGCGCAAGTTCAACTCCAGGGAGCTGATCGAGAAGCAGAAGAAGTGGACTTCCCACTTCACCAAGACCAAAACAACCAGGACCCACAGCGATCTCAATCGCTGTGATATCATACGAACAGTACCCGGAACCGGACTGATAATGGATAGCGAAAAGGTGGCCAAGCCGGCAATGGAACCGCCACAGCCAACGCCAAACGCCAGTCCCAATCCCCCTTTGAGATCCCAGGCTCCGCCGGAGATTAAGCCAAGGAGCGGTAAGATCGGCAGTCCGGTGAAGTCGCCTCCATTGCCGCCCATTCCGGCGGTGAAGCCAAAGAATGTGAGTCCGGTGAAGTTCAATCCGGAAAGGCTACGACAGTCGCCCACAAAAACGGCGGATAATTCTCCACCTCCTCCGCCTGCTAAATCAGCGGCCGTTCTCCAGAGATCCCTGATGCAGGAGCAACAGCAGGAGCTGCTGAGGAATGCTGGCGATCAGGGAGTGGCACCCATTCCGCCCGAGAAACCACGCAAAAAGTCCGTAGATCTCATCGAGGACACTGCACCCTTGACCAACTGCTCCACACCCTCTTCCTGCGCCTCGCCCACTAGCTCGTATATTATTCAACCAGCCAAACGAGGCTCCCTGGACGGTGGAGCTGGGCAGTATCCTGGAAATGGACTCAGTGGAAGCACGAACTCTGCCACCTCGGGTTCCCCGGTGGCCAGTGCCTCCTCGGGTCCCTCTTCACCCGTTCACACCGAGGATGAGAAACAGGAGAACGAGTCCACGGAGAAGTCGGAGCTGGAATACTATCACAGCAGCAACTACAACAGTGTTCCCAGGCGGCGACGTAGCGAAAATGAAGGTGAGTCTTGAAAACAAAACCTTAACAGAAATATTACACAAAAAACCAAAAACTGATAACGTTAGCTGAAGCTAGATTACGCGTAACTTATAGGCCCTTCTTATCTTGTTATCAAATTGCTCTCGGAACAACAACCAAACAAAACAAATTCAAAGAAGGTCTAATTTGCAAGTTGCTCCACTTGTGGCCTCTTCCTTCCTCTCCAGACATAATTGATAGCCTTTTGAATCAGGAACCAGAAGCAACTCGTCTCAGGGCATTCTCGAACTTCCTTCATTTGGAAGTTTTGAACTTTGCTGGCTGGAGTTCAAACACCTTCTATGCACTTTGTGTGTGTGTGTGTTTGTGTGTTTGTGCTGAGCTGCCAGGTCGCCTTCATTGTGCAGTGGCCTCCTGTTGTCCTCCTTTGGCTGCCTGCCCCCTTGACTTTATCCACTGGCCCCCAGCTCATCCCCAGCCATTCCATTTCATTGCATCCCACATTCATTACAAGTTTTTCTAAGCGGTGTACAAATCGTGACTTGTGCGCCGCCCCAACTCCGCCCTTCAGCCAGCGCATACCCTGTCCTATCCTCTCGACAACCCCTCTTGAAAATCCACTCTGTTGCTGTTTGTACACTTGGAAAAACTAAGACAAATTACCATGCACAATTGGGTAATTTTAATATGAATCAACGGTGTCACTGATACGATTTGATTGATTGAAATTAATCACACATATTTTCCTCTGTGCTGCTGGTTTCATATGGTGATAGCTGAACTTCCCTTTTTGAAGTCTTATGAAATATTCAAATCCAAAAACATAATGTAGGTTACTTTAAAATTTTGTAAAAAAAGGTTTCAGTAGCTCTTAAGATTTTATATTGTCTTGATACAATATTTTTATATATTTATATTATATGGGTTATTTATTATGATTAAAGAAGGGAAACAATACCATAGACTTGTACCTATGTATATATTTTTTTTACGTGTGTGCTCTGGAGGCAAATTCCAATATGGGTCAAACACAGCAGGCATATCAAATGCAGCCCCCAACGAGCGGAGCGACAACATTCCAAGCCAAGCCGAGCGCTGTGCTCTGCTGTTCGCTGTGCCTTGGTACCGCTGCACTCCCGTTCCCTGCTGCACTTCATCCTCCTCCTCGAGTGCAATGCTCACAATCTGTCGTCGCCCATCTTCATGGTCCGAGGCTCGTCGTAGTTTTGCGGATTTTGTTGGGATTCCCGCCCCCTCAAGCCCTCCACCGGCTCTTGTGGCTCTTCTTAGGCCTCTTCTAGCCTCCACACCACACTCCATACATAAAATTGTATTAATGCCAGATTAAGAATTCAATGATGCGTTGCACTTCTGCCTCCATTCGCAGTCCGATCTTGTGGCTGCTTTCCTTGCCCATCTTCCATCCAGCTGCTGATTACAAAATTGGAATTTGCACGCCGCACTTCCGCCAGCAGCCTCAGTTCTGAATCTCGGTTCGAGTCTCAGGCATCCCATAGATATTTCAATACCCTTTCAGGGGGGTACTTGGATTTTGCGATTAAGATTGCAGCGAAGTGATCTCTTTGACCTTTTAAAGTTCACTTTATTAACAAATAACAAATTTGTTTTAAAATGTTTGTTAAAAATAATATTGGACAGTAAAATGTTTAAATCATTTATGTTTAAACCCGTTTCTTATTGAAATTCTTGTTGTCAAATGTGTTTGCCTTTTTTGTAAAAAGCTAGTATAAATTGTTTTCCTTAAATAAAAGTCAAGCCACTATAAGTGAAATTTTGCTGAAATCATCCTCCTGTCTGTGGTCAAAATAATAACAAAAATTTTTATATTTGATGGGAATTACATTAATCCTGGCAGGCTGCCCATTAACACAAATGTTCTGCTACAAATAGCTGGCAAATTTAATTAAATAAATGCTTTATTGTTAAGATAATTAAAAGAAACTTGGCACGTAACAATATAATACGATCAAAAAATGTTCGCTTGCGGTTCGGTAATTTTCGGTTTACGTATTATTTGATTTTCAAGAGTATTCAAATATTCGAACTTTAAAGTGAGCATTCCTTTCTTGTTGTTTCTACTGTCTTCGAGTGCAGCTTCTGCTGATGATTGCTTATCTGGCGATGCGATGCGAACTGGGGAACTCTGGAACTCTTTTTAATTCATAAATGGCAGTGTTGTGTCCATGAAGGGGGCGTGGCTTACCTTGATTTATTGATTTCATTGCTTTTGATGGGTCGGCAAAGGCGAAGTGGGGGGCGAAATAGAATTAAGTGGATTGGATTATGTGCTCAAGTTGGGGTAGGTTCTGTCTGCAACTGCGCTTCACCAAGTCAAAGTGGATTTAATAGAGTTTTCAGGCGCATTTCCCTGTTTTCCCCCATATTTGTCTATTTCTGTGCTCTTTTTCTGGCCCAACACAATTTTTTACGGCATTTTCTTGTCGAATCGCTGACACAGCACCCGTCATATGCTTAGCGCCATCCACATGCAGATGGACACATGCACATATTTATGCGTCTTTTGCGTTTAATAAACATTAAAGCTATTGTACAGTTGTTACTCAACAAAATGGACCAAAGGAAAGGAATGCTTAAGAACTCGCGGTTTTATTGCATGCTACTCATTAACCTGTTTGTTTTTTATAAAATTACTTTTATACTTCTTTTTAAAACTAAAATATTTAAATAAATCATTTTAAAGAGACCACTGTACTTCTATACCTACATATACCCTTAACGACTGTCAGACTAAAGACATGACAAGAACACATGAATGGGGGACATGGACTCGTTGGGGGTAAAAAAAAAGCGGGACAGAGGGATATGGGGAATGAAATAAAGAGAATTAGAAACATAAAGTCGAAAACGAAGGCCTAGGCTTCGGCGAGCTGCATGGCACATTTTGAATGGCTTGTGCCTCTGCCTGTCACATTCAAGAGTTTATAAATAACACGGAAAATACTACTCAAAAACTACTACGACGCCAACGAGGGGGTGTGGGTTGGTTGTTTATAGGTGAGGGAGAGCTCCAAACTAATCACTGAAATAAATAATAAAAGATACTAAACCTTTAAGTTTGTGTTAAACATTAAAAATAAATACAAAATTTAAAGAGCAACATGATTAACAGTGTTTAATTAAACTTCGTGATTTAAACTGAGGTTAATTTGACACTATACTTTTTTTTAATTATGAATATAAAATTAATTGAGAAAGGATGATAAAACTGATCACTACAGATCACTAGACCACTACAAGATATGTTTAAACTAATTAAATATAAATGTTTAATCGAAATAATTTAATTGTCATGCAAATTTAACTTAATTCTCTGAGTGCACATTGTGTATCTGTGTTTGTCTACAAATTATGCCTGCCAAAAGTTGCTTGTGCTCCACTTTATTTCAGCACAATGCAACGTGATGGGCACAAATATTTTATCTGTATATATTCGGTTAATCCCAAACGGAAGGTATTATTTATCACAAATTAAAAGCCCCTTAAATATTGACAATATGTTATGAATAGACGGATGGAGAGGGGGGATCATTTAGAGCAGCGATGGGCACAAGATCTAACGGTTTGAGCAGCAGGTCGGCCAGATCAAAAAAAAACAACAACAACCACCACCGTCGCGATGCGCCGCAGCCACAGCCAAAGAATGTGCGAGCAAAGAGAATACGCAATTCCCTTTAAAGTTGTTTTTGTTTTGGGTACGATGTGCGAGACTCAGCCAATGTATTTTGTTTTTGCAAACTCGGGACCAAGGCGATGAGCTCCGCTACCTGCTACAGACTCTGTAGCATTGTTTTTGTTTCTTCGCGGATCGCTGAACGCGAGCCGCGAGCCGTCTGGCTGGCGCCTCCCGAAAAACATAACGGTTTGAGCAAGTGAGCAAATTGAGCCAGGGCGTGCCCATCTCTGATTTAGAGGGGGGTTGTGTTTGTGTGACGCCTACGCAAACAAAACAAAAACAACGTAGACACAAAACACACACAAATACACGTATACAGACACAGAGCCGGCATGTAAAACACAAATACAAATAAACAGGAAAAATTGAATGCATTTCGGCTCTCTTAACATTTTTCTCTCTCTGTAAAGTTTGCAGATTCTCTCCCGGAAAATTTTCCTCTTTGCAGGAAAGCTTTCCATGCGAAGCATTTACCTTTAGCTTATTCACAAACCATAGTGTCCAAGCTTTCTCTACCAAGCAACAGATGGCGCCTGTGTGGAATTTTTCGAAACATTTTTCATTGAGAAAATTTTGCACGTTTTCTATGCTGCTTTTCCCCAGAGTTCAATGATCCTGTGTTTAAATGATAGACGCGTGGGTTTTTGACAGCCACTTGCCGACGTTTTCCCCACTTTTTCCTTTTCTTTGTTTGCTTGATTTGACCACCCAACATCTTCGTCATTTTTAGTTTTTCCTTATTTTTTTTTAAATTTTCCTTTCATTGCTTTGCACACCAACTTGATGACGTCCATTGCGAAAATGTGCTGAAATGTGTTTGCATCAAAAAAATCATTGCGGCGACATTTGGCAAGAGGGGAAATTCTTTGAAAACTGCTATCTCTGTATGAAGTCCCGGTTAAATACACTGGAAAAAGAAAATGTTTGGACTTCAACAGAATGTTTCGACATCAGTCGATCCTTTTATTTAAATTTAATTATAAACTGACACTTGACTCTTGGTTAAAAAAAAACACTTACATTTAAACTGCTTTTATTGCAGTGCATTACATAAATTAATCAAACAGCGAGATTTAATTTTTGAATGAAAATATCCATTCGATATCCAAGCCATTTCTGTTTTATTCCCGTATTCATAAACAGAACTGTGTATACAAACACAATGCAATAGTTAAACTGATTTGCAGCCTCTGTTCGCTTTAACTTTTCCGCCATAAAAATGGTATTTTATAGATTTCTCGCATAAATTATGGTTCCAAAAAGAATTATTCACTCGATTTTCCACACAGTTTCCTTGTTTCTAAAATTCGTTCTTGACTTTTTTTTCGTCTAATTTTATAATTAGACAGAAGACGACTATCACTAGCCGAAAAATTAGTCTCGACACTTGACTGATTCTCTCGAATTTCTGGCCTTTCCCAACATTTCATTTTGTGGATTTTGCAATCTGGCAGCTTGACAAGTGGCGACCCTCGAAAACGCAGATTGAAATAAACCCGAAATACCCTGTAACATGGCTGCCACATGTCTGGCCCAAAAAAAAAAAAGATCTCTCTTTGCCGATCCGTCAGATTTCTCTGCTAAACATATATACTCGTGCATATACCCATTTTCCTCTCTCTGTCTCGCGGAGATGCTGAAAAAGCGAAAATTTTCTGCGGCCGTTCTTTCAGTTGATGTCGCGTTGATAAGCGGGCAAGAACTTTCGCAATAAAATTCAGAATCAAAACGATTTCGAGCGCGTAATCGGAAGAATTCCCAAAACAAAATATTCCGTACCCACAGTAATTTAAAATAAGAAAATGATAATGTGCGAACCGTGCAAATCAAAACAAATTATTCGTCGCACGTTGCCCCGAAATATATAGAAAAAAGTATATAGTAACCATGAGCTAGCGGCGTGATTGTTGTGGGTTTGTTCGATTTTGAGGGGCACGTGAGGACCGTAGATTTGGCTTGTTGTCCCCTTGACTGATCACTGATAACAGATCCTCGATCTCTGGGAGTCTGGAAAAGACTCGAATGGTTCGGTGAGGTCTGGTTTCGATTCTTCTTGTCAGTGTCGATCAGTTTAAAAATTAACCTGCGCCGGGAAAGTGGTGTTATTGAATGGCCATCCTCTGTTTTGTGTGATTTAAATGACCAGAGGTATTTCATTCGTTTAAAAACTTCCTCATTGCATAATTGATTTGAACAGAAATTAAATTGCAAACTGTCCGAGTGACCCTAATTTAAGCGGCAGCTTCGTTTAAAAAGAGTTAATTGAATGGGAAAAACAAAAAATAAAGATCACTAAGTGAAAAAGACATCTGCCAGATGCAGATGGAAAAAATATGAAAGACTTTTGTATTTCCTTGCCCTTTCTTTGTTTCTTTTGAGGTTCAGCGAACTGCATTTTGTTGTGGCGACAAACAAAATATTTAAAAAATGCACTCACATGTGTGAGGCAGAGTTTCCTTGGCATGGCAACACAGCCCACAAGCAAACGTTTAAACTTTTCTCTTTTTTTTCACATTTTTCTCGGACACTTTTGCTGCTTCCTCTCCTTTCGCCGAGTTTATTTTCAAATTTGAAATTGTGTGCCACAACAAAAATGTTTGCGATTGTCATGTGTTTGCAGTTTTCGCCTTTCAGAGGTTGTAAAATATTTCAGTGGTATTTCTGTTCCGTTTTGTGTCGTTGCCTGTTGCTGCTGGACAGAAATGTGGTCAAAAGATATTATCAGACTTACGTTGATATATTTTCTTTGGGCAAAGAAAATCAATTTTAAAAGGCATTGATATATTTTCGTTGTACAGTTACTGAATGCTTTTAAATTGTAAAATAAGGTAAATTAATATTGCAGTCTATATTGTTGTTTGTTTGTTTTTTCTGTTAATAAAGTATTTAAAGTTTATTTGAACTTTGAACTGCTGGATAGGAATTTGCTTTAAATGAAAAAAGTTAAGAAATGTCCTCAAATATTTGTGCAGTCGTCTAGATTGTTGTTTATTTTTTCCTTAATGAATTTTCAGGATTTAATCCTGTTCAGCTATTTTGGCCCTCTCTTCGCCCTGTTTTTTAGCCACAGAGATTTAAGTCGCTCCTTTGTTTTGGTTTTGTTGCCGTTTTCATTATGCATATCTGCATTGTCAGGACTTTGGAAAGTTGACCCAACTAGCACACAAATGCCGACTTACTATATCATCCGGCCCTCACATGCTGCAGCTGCCTTTCTTTACGGGGTTTCCCCTGCTTATCTTTTGGTTTTGGCACATTTTGACAGCAACTTCCGTTTTTTGTCTTGACATTTCCTCTGCGTTTCTTGCAAATTCTTATTTTTTTCTCTCTGGTTTTGTCTTTTCTAATTTGCCTTTGCTTTGTTGTGGTTACTCAAACAATTATTTAAGCATTTTCATGTGCAAATTTTTTAACTGTGGTTCTCCAAAGTGCAAAGCAAGTGCCTTCGCTTTTTGTTTCACTCATTTTCTCAACGAACTCAAATTGGTTTTTACGCCTTTGATTCATTGGAAGCATTTGATACATATAGATGCATTTTTTATTTATTTTCATTGCTTCAATTACTGCGAAAGTTATTTATAAACTTTTCCCTTATTTCGTTTTTCCCCTTTTCCGATTTTGCCATTTGTTACTTCTCATTAATTGTCTTTTGTTTGCTTTTGTTTTTATTCTCTTGTTTTTTTTTTTTGCACAGCATTTATTTTTGGACCGGTTTTTCATTAATTTTCGCATCTCATTATACAACACACACACACTCAGAACGGGGAAAAGTTTAACAAAAGTGTGAATTTCCCCTTCGATTTTTCATCGATTTAAATTGCGTTTGTTTACGCCTCTTCCACTCAACGCGCGACCTTCGGAATTTGGCTTGAATTTTCATCAAGTTTATTTACTTGAACCGAAACAGAAATCACACATACGCCGCATTGGCCTTCGCCAGCTGCTCTTGCTCATTTTCCTCCCCAAACTGACCTCCGCCCCCCGGTTTGCATTAAGTATGCATGCTGCTCTTAATTAAAAGCGCACGCATGTCTAATTGGCATTAAGCATACGCCAGGGTGCACTTGACCAGAGCCAACAGACAGGCCAAGTCCGGAATGGACCCTGTGGTCAGTGGAAATCCTGGCTTTGTTATCTTGTTTGTGGCAGCTCCTTTTTACTAGGAATTAACATGATGTTTGAAAGGAAGATCTAACAAAATTCGTAAAATGTTTTCAAAATTAGAATTGTGATGGTATTTCTGGGTTTTCCTTTTTGAACATGGTTACTATATATTGAGCCTAGGCAACGTCTTTGAATTTGTATCCTTATTTACTAAATAAATTAATAAATATTAAATATATTACGACCCATTTAGTGACTAAAACATGTGCAACTCAAAACATTGATCAAAACCAGTGAAGTGAAATTAAAAATGTGTCTCAGTTTGCGAAAACTTTGTCAAGCCTGTCGAGGTTGGTAAAAATTTAACTTTGTTTCCATAAAAACTAAAAATATATAAAATAACTTAGGAATTCCACTTATCCACGACTTAGATAAATTGGCAAACTTACAAAACTTCTAAGACATTCCACTGCCAATTGGAAAATGCCTACACGCTTAACCAAACAAGAAAAAAATGTCGCCTGTCTGCTCCATCTCCCCACTAAAGATCCCCTAAGGTCCAATTTAAAGATGTCTATATATGTAGGCGTCTATATTTATGCCTTCCGTTGACAGCTTTAGCATCTGCACCACCGCACCTACTCACGAAAATAGTCTGCAAAGTCCCAAAAAATATATAAGTATCTGCGATTAGCTTAGATCCATTAAAGCATTCGTGTTCCCCAGCAAATTTGTGTATAAATAAATAAATTAGGGAAATGGAAATAATGGCGGGGACGATTAATTAAACAATTCATTGAAAGTGTCAAAATATTTTGCAGTCAACCTGTGACTCAGAGCCCGCAGAATATTGATAGCAGGGTGGGAGTTATCTATTTTTTTTTGCTTGAGGACTTTGTTGATCTTGTTGATCTTTTTGGTTCCAATCGATTTTCCTACATTTTTTCAGGTATGTAAGAACTCAATTTTGATTAGCAAGCTCTGTTTTTATTCGAGATTTTTGGAAAATGAGATCAAAACAAAATTAAACACCTAAAAAACCAGCAGGACAAGTACTTTTATATACCACTAAAATATGCCTGACATAAAAAAAGTGAATGACAAAAAGAAGTCGGGTAGTCAGGCGGGTAGTCATGCAAGTGTTTTCGTAACCACATCGGGTCAAAGTGTCCCTCCCACTGAAAATAAGACAAATCAAAGTAAGAATCAGAATCAAAGCGGTTCTAATACTCGTCTCAAGGACAAGGAGGAGTATGACCAAAACAGCTCCCTGCTCGCGAATGATTTCGTGCTTATGATGGACTGTTCCCCGAATCCCCAAGAGGTTTTCTGCGAGCAGTCGCAGGAATTCAGGATAGCCTGGTTGTGGCTCAACAAGTTGACTACTATGCGTTGTAATACTTTGGACGATCTGCGCCTGCGCAACGCTTACATGAGCCATTTCATTGTTTGCCTGAACCAAAAGCGTTTGACTGGGATTTTTCAGCAGCCTCCACCAGCGGAGTTGGTTTGGGTAGACTTTTCGGAGAATAACAAATCCATACAGGCAGCTCAATCTATGAACTTGGCCCTTCTGGCCACTGCGAGTCTTATGCGGGGTGCCTGTGTCCAGAATCAATCCTCGCTAGCTGCTGCTCCATCCACCTCATCCTGTTGCTGCAGTAGACCAAAAACTTCAGACAGATGGGATTCCCACTCGAACTGTGGTCGTCCGTCAGGCGGATCCACATCCCTAAAATTGCAAACACCCAAGCGGCGACAGCTGCTTCGTCGTGTGCCCTCCACCAGTGATGATGAGATGCGTCAGTTATTTCAAAACCACCGAGCCAATTTTCAGTTGAGCTACTCCTCTACCCAGTCATCCTTCCGTCGTTCACAATCTTTACCACCTCGGGTAAAACCCAAAAAGAAAATGCCCAATGCTTTTGGAAGATCGGAAGACAGCCAGAAGTCCCCCGAAGATACCCGTCGTCATATGATCCTTTTAATGGAACTCATAAGGAAGGAATTGCGCGGTGATCCGGATGTGGAGCGTAATGACATCCTAGAGCAGGAGTTGAAGCGATATGGGGAGTTTTTCGACCAGCACAAGGAAAAGGATCCGGATTTTGAGGCACGTCCGGAGCTGGATCACAACTCGGGACGCGTCCGTCTGCTACTCAATATGCAAACAGATCTGATTAGATTGCTGAAGGAGGAAGTAGCGCAATGATCATGTTTAGTTGGTCAAATAAATGAAATTACGAATTAAAAGTATTTTAAATGGGATTTTAATGAAATATGTACAAATTTAAAAGTATTTTAAATTGGATTTTGTTTATATGTTTTTTATAAATAATGTAACACACTTGGCAGTAGCTAGTAATCCCGAAGTGTCTTTGACAGTAGAGGGTCCTCACTTTGGTTATAAAGCCCTTTGCACAGATATCCAAATTGTTAGGGATACATTCGTTAAAATATTTTAAGTTTAAAATATTGGTAGTAATATTTAAATTAATCTATGTTTTTTCTTAAATTCCAGGTCGCAAATCTGTGGACGAATCTCCGGCATTGGCCAACTCCCAGCCGCAGCAGCAGCAACATTCCATTCCGGGCTCTGCCACCGGCTCACCTCAGCGAGTGGCCAACAAGCGCAGCAGCATCACGGTGAACATGCCAGCCGCCGGTCTTGGCCAGCGACCCCCCAGCATTATATCGACGGCCAGCCAGGACGAGGGTGGCTTCAATGAGTCTACGCCCGAGCTGAAGGCGAAATTACAGCCTTATGAACAGACGGAGGAGCAGCCGCACAGCTTGAACTACGTGGATGTGGGCTATCGCCTGAATCCCGATGGCAGCGAGAGTCGCGAGGTCTACGGCTCCGAGGCAGAACTATATGACACGGCCAAAGTGACCGATATGCAGCGCAAATTCCATGGAGCCAATGGTTTCGCCCAGGAAACGAGCACAGTGTATGCCATTATCAAGCCGGATGTGCAGGAATCCCAGCCAGTGGCTCCTGCTAGGTCCGTTCACCTCCAGTCGCCCACTTCCTCGAGCGTTGAGGGATCTCCGCTGCATCGTGGGGTTTACAATTCCCCACCTGTGGGTGTGGTTTCGCCTATAAGGCGCCGCTACAGCCCCAATCAGGATCAGAGCGTGGGAGGAGGCAGCGGAAAGTCCACGCCCCAATGCTCCCCCGCTCGAGCGGGCTTGGTCAAGGGCATTGCCCCCATAGCCTCCATCGATGCCCACGAAGAGGAGGAACTGGATCTCGAGGAGGAGGATGAGCACCTGGCCGTTGAGTATGTGGAGGTAATAGAACTGCAGCAGGACGAGGAGGAGGCTCCTGTTTTGCCCGAACGACGTGCGCCAGCTCAAGATTCCCTGGAGTCGCAGGACTTGGAGTATGCGGATACCAGCGCAGGAGAGGATGAGGAGGACATACTCAACCACTTGAAGGGCAGCGACATCCTAGATGTGGAACTGATCGACGATGTGGTCGATGAAGTTATTAAAGTCCATGTGAATCACAGCGTTGTCATTGCTGCTCCCATTCAAGCGGCTCCTCCGGTTCCAGCTGCTGCGATGCCGCGAGAGGATAGTCTTCCGGATGACATGACTGCCGCCGAAGCCGAACGACTGTTGAGCTCTAGGTGAGTCACTTGGAACTAAATAAGTGTTGTCTATATCTATTGTAATGTATTTTGTTATTTTGAATAATTTAGTTTCAGTTATTTTCGTCATTTTCATAACTGGGGCATGCTCTTATTTTAAGTACTTTGTGCTGTCTTGTTTTTCTTTTTTATAATATAGCTGTAAGTCTTTGATAGTGCATGTATATCTGTACTATTACTATTACTATTGCTCTTCAATATATTTTATGTAGGGTATTTTCATACATTTTATGCTTTTAAGATTTTGAAATTGCGTTATGCAAACCAAAATTAACTTTTATCTTTAAACACAATATTTGTATTTTTTAATTCATTTCCTAGTTGTATTTATCTTAAACATAAAACTTGCCTTTGAGACTTTAAGTTCATGATTATTATACGTTCAACTAAAGAATTCTAAACCACATACAAAGCAAACTTTTAAATTTTGCTCCTCGTTTTATATTAACTTGCCATCGCATAAGCATATTATGTATTATTTCCAGCTTACAATTAATCCTGAAATCGAGGTATTGCATCTCAGACGTTGTGCAGCTCCCCATCTTCCACCTTGATCGTCTTGGCCTGGCCTGAACTTCATTCACTAGCTCACATATTGAGCAAATATTTACATTTTCTCCTTGGTCCTTGGTCTCTGGATTCAGCTATTCATCATCAGCTTTGCCACCTTTCAGCTCCAGCTTTGTTGTAATTGTAAGCTAATCTGTCGCTTGTCAACTGCTGATGCACTCTCGCCATCCGCAGTCGGTTCCGCCCGGAAGTATTCTCATCGTCGGAACGAGGGGCTGCCATGTGAATACTTCCCTTTGTGCAACTGAATAGATGGCTTAAGCTGGCGCCACTTTAAGCTGCCAAAAGTTGCTCAACTATTCCCAAAGTCTGATCCATTGAACTGGTTCTAGTCTTTAAGGCAGCAATTTGTTTAATGGGAGTGCATTCCACCTGGTTTGGCACCTGACTTTTTATTTGCAGGTAGTGATGGGATTTTTCCTTCGCTCAGGAAAATCAAAATCCCTATAAAACAAGTATCTTGCTTCTGGAAATTCTAAATATTTTAGCTTACCTACTTGTTCATTTATTGTTCTTTTTTTTCCCCCAAAATCCCAAAAGTTTTATAAGTATGCGACCCCTCCCATCACTGATATTTACAGGTGAACTCAATATGTATGTCTGCATTTGAGTTTGAGAAGGGCGGTTAAAGGTTTTTGTGGTGGCTTTAAGTATCTAGATTTTCGCAGTCATTTATTCTTGGCCTGGCTTTTCCAAGCGATTCGTGGCTGCCCCCTCAGAATTGACTTGCCATTGATTTATTGTGTACACCCAGGAACCCATCGCATCGCACCTTCAACCTCCTCAACTATACCACGTATTAAAATGCAATTTTCAAACGATTCCCCGGCAAGTTGTTCCCATTTGAATCGTTATAGTTTTTATGCTCGCCATTTTGCGCTTATTTGCGTTCGTTCTTCGACGCTTTTGTTTTTGGGCAATTTATTATGAGCCATTACCAGGAATTACGTAGCCTTGCCTTGGCACTTTCACCCCCTTGTCCTGGAATTTCAGCGTTTCGCACGCAAATAACCAATTTCGTTTTAGCCGCGGAAAAAATTACACTTAACCGTAGTTTCTTTTAGCCAATATGTGTGTGTGCTGTGCTGTGTTGTGCTGCATACGTCAATTAGTCGAGCGCTTTTTTGGCTTTTATTTATGAACGCTTTCCGTGCGGAGGCCGCTCAACTTTGAGAGGAAATATCCTGGGAGAGCCTCGATTTTCCACTCGTTTTTCTCTCGGCTGAGGAGTCGCTCTCGCCTGCCTGCATTTTCCACTCGTTTTCCGCTCCTGCGTGTCCTGTGCAGTTTTGTCCTGCAGTTTCGGAGCCACTCGAATCACATGCCTGCCGCTCGTTCATCCTGTCGCATGGCTGGAAAATCGTAACGCTGCCGAAAATAGAAAAGCGGAAAAAGTAAATTCCGCGCGCGCGAATCGAAATCCGTTTGCCTTCAAAAATAAAGCGGAAAAACGCACGAAATGTGAGGCAATCTCTCCGAACATCGTTTTAATTAACATTTTCGTGCTCGAGTGCAGGAAATAAGTTTTAATTAAACTTGAAGACTGCGGGTTGTGGAGTTGTGAAACTGGAGAAACTGTGAAGTGTCAACAGTGCGGGCGTCTTTTGGTAGGTGGAAAAAATTATGATCAATATTTAATGTTTTTTTATTGCTCCTGCTCCTGCTGATGACATTTTCCTGCCATTATGTTGTTGATGATGATGATGAACGGTTTCCATTTGGGGAACATATCCGGTTGCTTATGGCAGGCATTATCAGTGCCTTGTTGGCTTTTAATTAGACAACTGTCGTCGTGTCGGAGAATCGCACACACGAGCCTCGTTAGTGGCCAGTTTCAGTTCCAGTTCCAGTTGGAGTTCAGGCCTGTCAATAAGCTCACTCATTGCCAAAACGAGTCGTCTTGTCTGCTGTCCAAATTTCCATTTCTCCAACTCCGATTTGCCCATTTCTACTGAGTTCTCCCTTCATATGCATTAATGGCAATTGGGTCTAAGTTTCCTGATGATGATTTGTTTGCTGATAGGACGCTTTTGTGGTTTGACAACTTTGTGTATTTCAAAGATATTGCGTTTTGGGGCTTTTGCGGTTGAGTTCTCAAATAGTTTGAGTACTCAAAGTCGATTGGGTTAATCACATTAATTTGCTAAATTCCCTTTAAGGGAAATATCTGCTATTTAGTTTAATCTTTTAAAGTGTTGTATTTATTGTCCCTCATTAATCACTAACCTAATCAGGTTGAAAATTGTCACTTGTTTCTTACAGTAATCATATAAAAAAGTGATAATATCTAAATAATACAATTTTTTCCAACTAATTTATATTATTCTTAACCTTTTATTATTAGTTAACGGATTTAAATTTCTTTATTCATGAATAAAAGTTAAGCAAAAAAAGGTTTTATAATTATAATTATAATAAAGTATAATTAAAAACAAATTTTCATTCAATAATATTGAAACGCACTTATCTTTTTAACATTCTTAGTTGACTGATTTTAATTAGAATATAGCACTTCGCTTGAAAACCCTCTTCCTCGTTCAACACTCTAATTAGTTTTTTTTTGCAGCTTACGCTGCTTGGGTCCTTTGGTTATGCATTTCATTTAGTTTATTCAAATGTAATTTGTGTTAAGTGTAATTTAAGCACAATCACAAAAACCAACAAACAGGGAGATCGCCTTTTTATCCTTCTCCTTCATCATCGTCACATCCTGCCAGACATTGAAATTGCCAAAGGCATCAACAGGGCGACAAGTGCTAATCGCTCATTTGGCATTCAATATGCTGACGCCCCCCCCTCCCACATCTCTGGGGTTTTCCCTCTTTTCCTTCTCAGCTTTTTTGGCAGCAGAAAGAAAGGATAGAGAGCAGGGGGAAATGCATTTTAGCCAAGTTTGCTTTAAGTCTTTGCTGCGCTTTTAAGCTTATTTAAATTGCGGTGGCGAGTTAAGCCACAGAGGCTGTGGGTGGGTTAAGGGGTAATGCTTGGGTTAGTTGGGAGGGGAAATGAATAGTGGGCTATAAGTGCATTGTGCAAGTGGTTTCTGTGCTTACTGAAATTGTACAAGTGTCCCTTTTTTCTGTGTTCAAGTGACAGCAGCAGGAAATGAGTTAATGTGGGATTGGACCCCAGTCAAGGATTTGTAGTTGGTAACATAATCTAGTTATAAGGATTTTTTAGTAAAGAGCATTGTAAAGATTTTTCACAGTATAACTCATCTGATTTTTGAGGCAACTGTAAGCGCAAGATTTAACATAAAATCTTTATTATTCCGTGTCACATATACCAATTTATTAAATATAAATAATTAATAAGGTTTACCCTTTAGATAAAGGGGCAATAATTTCTTCCATAATTTCTGCGCAATTTATCCCCTTTAATAAAATAATTGCAAAATGTCTCCCCTTTAAAAGGAACCCCATCTTCGAAAACCCCTCATTAAAAGTACAATTTCCCCTACTATTATTACTCCCCTTACAATTAACATAACTTCGGGGCTTCAAATATGACTTTATCAGGCGCTCGAACTTTCACATTGGACTGAAATAAACTGCATAATTTTGGCCTGCATAAAAACAATTTGCCTGCGAGCGGCAAAAAGTGCAAGTTGGTCAACTAATTGAAAAACTTCACGCCCCCTGGGAATGCATTTGTAATGGAAATGGAAATTGAAATTCATTTGCAGCTCAGCTGGAAGAGGCAGCAAAAAAAAAAGAAAATAGAAAGGAGGCCCAGAGAAATCACACATACGCAGCGTGGTCGCAAGTGGCAATTGCTTAACTCTCTGATCTCGCCTTTTTGGCATTCAACTCTATGCCTCTTGCAACTAGTCCGCAATTTACATAAATTGCAGCAGCGACAGCAGTTTGGGCCATGTGTTGATGATGTCCATGTCGTCCTTGGCCAAAAGTCGTGGCCAGAGGAAGGAGCAGCAGGAACCAGCTGCGAGTCGAACTCCCATTTATCTTTTAGCCAAATGTTTGGGGCTCAACAGGAGCAACTCTTTTGTGCCTTCCTCTTCCTTTCGGCATATATTTCTTTTCCTTTTTTTTTGGCAGCCTGCCCAGCTGGGCTCGCTGTCCCCAAAACGTTTGTCCTTGACACGAGGCCTTCTCTGCCTTCCATAGTCCTTTTTTCGAGTGGGAAGTGGGCCACACTTTCGGGCAATTTGCTGGTCAATTGTGGACCGTTTTCGGCACTGGTCTATGTAATTGCAGAGTACTTTCAACTGCACTATGAAAAACTGGTCCCGAAGTTGAGTTTCTTTCCTATAATTACGAAGGTTTCTTGGTCTACACACCTTTCGACCATGAAATTAAAAGTTGTATCAGAAAAAAATTAAATTGAGATCTCTTGGTCGATGAAATATTCCGAAATCTGCTTTAAAAAATTTATTTTCAACAAAATAGGTACTTATAGGATAACTTTGTAGATTAAATATTTTATTAATATTTATTACTTTTAAAGTGTCAGGGTTTTTTCTTCAAGTGTCAGCGGAAGTGGAATATAGAACTGCAACTGATTGGAGGGTTAACTTTCTCAGCGGCTGCTGTTCCTGTTGCCTTAGTTTTGGATGACTCTCGCCATTGGCCATTTTCCAGTTAACTTGGCCCTTTGCGTTTCACATTTTTTCCGCTGCCTTTTCGCTGAGCAACTTTCCTCTGTTCACGCTTTCTCAATAATTTTTTGTTTTCGGCGGTTTCAACTTTGGTTTCTATTTTCATTTCGGTTAGTTCTCCTTTTTGTTTTATTTTTTTTTTCTTTTGGTTAGCTTGAACTTTTGCTTTTGACTGCATTTAAAAAAAGTTTTTGGTTTCGCGTTTTTAGTGCAAGTATTTCCTACTCTTTTATTATTGTTGCCCCTGCTTTGCTGGGGCGTTGTAATCTTATTTGTGTGCCTGGCTTATCGCACGCCCTGTCCTGCCCACTTTTGTTTTTTATATTTTTAGTTCTTTTTTTTATTTTTGTTGTTTTTTATTTCTACCCCTCTCAATTGCAACAAAAAATGGCAACAAAAAGGGGTGGCAATGGGTGGCAAAAGGAAGTGCACTGCAAGTGCAACGCAAAAGTTTTGAAGGCAACTTGGAAATGGAGCACGAATGACGCTTTGGCCCATTTGATGGTATTTATTTCAATAGTTCTTGAGATACTCTAAGCTTGGAAGGGAACTCAAAGAAAATGGTGACTTTTTCAAAGGGTTTGTTAGTTGAGAAAATTTTTAAAATCACATGAATTATAAGAGTTAATAAAATGAACACCAGGAAAAATTAAAAAAAATGTATCAAACATTTATATAAAAATTTATTACTTAATAACAAAGTTTGTAGCGCAAAGTTAATTTACTCTTTCGACTTTACAACTATAGTTTTGAGGCAACGTCAAAGACATTTTTGTTTGTATTTAATTATGTTAATTAATGAGAAAAAGCAGAAAGTAGTTCTGATAGTTAATTAAAAAGCTTAATATTTATTTCTTGTTATTCACTTAAAATAGTTGTTGAAAAGTAGACCAACAAGGAAATGGTGGCGTAGCAAGACACAAATGCGATAATAAATGCCTTACTCCATTTGTAAGGGAAAGTTTGTTCAAAAGTCCGACATTTAAAGGCAAACAAATTAATCCCCGCCATCCTGAGGGTGTTTCTCCCAGCGACTTGTGCCACAGTGATATTTCCTACCTCCACTATTCGCCTTTAGCGATTCCCTCAACGTCGTCGGTCCACTAATGCTTCCCCCATCCGATATAAAAGCAGCTCTCTAACGGTGACTTTATGGAGGGACGCACCTTTAGCACTTTGTTTTGTCTTTGAGTCCTGAGTCCTGGCGACTGTTTACCCAGTTGTTCGCATAAGTTTCAGTTTGAGGCAAATACTGGAATTTATCGTTGTGGCGCGATGTGTGAAGTTTCTGCTAATTCGAGAGGTAAAGCCGCGTGATAAAGATAAATAGGTGAAGAGCCCTGCGCTGTGTGTGTGTGTTTTTATTTACCACGTTGATTGCCTGCAATCACTTTACTTTTACTCTCTGGCAAAAGTTGTTGCGAAACTTTGCATTTTAGTAGCAAGTTATGGAATTTTTATCCTCGAAAGTGGAAAAGTGGGTGGCCAAAATTATATTTAAAACACTTTTTATATACATATTTGTGTATGCAGAGCACTTAAGCAGTTGGCATCTGGCACACCGCGCCCTAAAAAAAAAAATGTAGCCTCTGAGCTGAGGACTCTGATTAAAGGACTCGAAGTTTTTCATTTTGCCCAGTGACTCTTCGAGCGTTTAATTACCTCAATTTCCTGCACAATCTCACTATGAATGGGAGTGGGAGAAAATGTTGGTGGAACAGTTTATCGTATTGTCGTGCCACTTGAATCGAATGGGTTTTCAATTGAAAGAACGTTGCTCATACGCCATGTTGATACTGTTGACATTGTTGTTTCCATTTTCTTGTTCATATGCGGGCCAACACACACACACATCCATGCCATGGAATATAATTGTTGCCAAGTTGTCATTTTCAACATTGTCATCGGTCCCCTGCTCCCATGTCCTTTGTCGTTATCCTGCGTTTGTGATTTTTCTTGCTGCATACTTTGGTGCGCACGCAGTAAATATTGTTCCTGCCTGATTGTTGTTTCTGTTTCTGTTTCTGTTTCAGTTTCTGTTTCAGCTGGAATTTCGTGCTGTTCTCCACGTACGTGTTCGCCATGATAAAATGGCATTTTTCAATTTTCATAGCCACTCTGGCGAATGTTTTGTTTCATTTCGCCTCTGTGCATTCAAATTGCCATTGCATGTGATTAAGAGCTAAACGTGTTAACCTCTGATGTGTTGGCCTAATTTATGTAAACAAATCTCAAATGATAATGACACCAAACGATTACAAACTTTGATGCAGAGATTTTCAACGCATATGCGTGGACGGGAAAGATTATCCGAAAGAAATAAGAAACTGTCTGCCTTTTCTTCCTGTAAATGTTTCTTATTTATAATTCAAATTACCATATTTAAACCTTAATAAAAAGGTGTACTCTTTAGGAACTAAAAACAAAACATAATGTTTTACTTCTTTGTTTAATTCTCAAAAGGATATTTTTGAGTCATAATTTTATTCTAAGTTATTGTGTT
>JAECWM010000128.1:0-66362 GCA_018150695.1 Drosophila oshimai | reverse complement strand
GATGAGTTTGTAGGTGTGTTTTCCCAGGAGGGATTACCCAAGGAATTTGAAGTAGAACTTTTGCACTGGAAAGGACGCAGGTGACCGAAAAAGTTGTACCATTGCTTAGAGAAATAAACTATGATTAAATACAATAAGTGGCTGTATGTAAACTGTTGATCCTAAAATAGTTTTTTTTAAGAGTTTTATTTAAATCTTTAGTGCAAAAATAACAAAAGAAAAATTCAGGACCACAAATAAACCTAACTAAACCTCCAATGGTGCTAACTTACAAGAAATCTAAATATTTGGTTACTTTTAATAAATAAATGCAGTACTACCCAAACCAAAATATAAATGGCTTATACAATTTCATCAGTATTTATCTTTCCACTTTATGGCACTGTGTCCCCCACTGCTACCTGCTGTCTTCCAATTAAAAGCAACTCGAAAATGTTTCGATTTTTTTATTTACTTTATTGTTTGTCCAATTCTGTGGAATTGCGGCGCCAAAGAACTAAATGGGCCAACTCGTTTACTCATAACAACCATTTCACTTGTTAGCTGTTGTATTGTAAAAATATTGGAAACTCATTGAGAATTTTCTCCTACAGACTCCGTTATTGGTTTTTTGACCAAAAGCAAAATTTATGCGTCTACTTCCAATGAAACATTAAAATTCCATTAGCGGAAGCGAGCCACATAAATTTTACCCCCTCTCCCCTCAAAACGCAGCGGGAAAATTGGATTTCCCACCCAAATGCCGGCTTATCGACAAATGAGCAGAAATTATGCATTTTGTTTGGCTTTAATTGCAGCTCAGTTTATTTATTTAGTTCTTCAGCAACTGAGAGGCGAGGCCAGAGGCGATAATCGAAAATAATTTATAGAAAATAAATATTTCCACACAATGGGCCGCCCTAGACGATGGGAAACTTGAACTTCTATTTTCCCCGCTGATCGTTTTTTATAACGGGTGCAAGAGGAATTTAAGAGCGTTTTAGGCTTTTGGAGTTATTTGTAAAAGGGAAAATTATTTTTATTAAACATATTTTTTTTTTGAATGTCAAAAATTAACGTCAAAAACCGCTTGTTGTGATTTCGTTAAATAAAGTACAAATTCGGTAAGTACAATCAAACCCATCTCACACAGTCCAGTATAAACTGTTGAACTACATAACCTCTAAAGTTTAGTGACTTCAGTTTTTTTAATAATTTTATAGAGTATTTTCTGTTCACTAATGGGTATCTTTCAGTCGGATATATCAACCGGGTCTCCTACATATTTCTTCAGACTTTTGCTGGATTTTCTCCCAACAATTTTCCTCGCATTGCCCCATTGTTGATGTTTATTTAAGTTGTCATTAGAATGGTGCAAAGCAACGGCAGCACTGGCAATCCGTGGCAGTTTGGCCATATAAACTTTTTAAATTATCACCGAAGCGCAGTTGGGAAGCGAGTGCGGGTGGTAGGGTTATAGATGGAAAACAGGGGGGACTGAGGGCGCGGCTGCCACTTGAGGCAGACGTAGATGTACATGGAAATCGCATGGCCATGTGAAATGGAAATGGTGGCCCTACAAGCCTCCCTCCTTTTCAGCTTCCAGGGAAAAGTTCGAGCAGTACATTGATGAGGTGGGGCTGGATGGGATGAGTGGGTTGAGTTCGGAACGGTCTCTCAGAACGAAATCAATGTTGGTGGGGCTTGTCTGACGATGGCGCCCGAACAGAAGCCGGAAATGCAAGTCAGTATTTTGCTTATCGTCTGGGTAGCTTGTTTACAGGGGGAAAGGCGATGGGAGGAAGTGCAGAATTTAACACTGACGGAGATCGGAAACGATCACTTTAAGATTTTCAACTAAAAGTCGTCATTTTGTGGAGGGCGCGAAATAAATATTTTCCATTCCTAAGAATTTCTAGTTAAACTTTAAAATGTCTTGCGCCGTTTTATAATACTTTTACGACAATAAATTTAAATTTAAATTAATTTAATGAACATGAATTGCAATAAAGAAATCTAAACGAACTTAAAAAGATATTGGCTAGTAAGTGACTTTTGACTTTCAACTTTAAAGTTAACAAGTTAAATGTTAACTTAAAAACTGATTTTTAAAATCCCTTGATTTTGAAGAACTTTTTTTTAAAGCTGTATTACATGTACTAAAATCTAGCACCAAATCTATTACCATAGCTTTTAAGTAGTATGGACATGTAGATATAGGTATATTATATAATATATGTAGTATAAGTAGAATGCACTCTTTTACATACATACCGAGCAAATGAAATTACATCTTTACTTACAGCCCTTAAATCCTTAACTCACATGCATAAAATAGCTAGTAAACTGGATGAGTATCCAAAAACAAAAACAATGTGAACGTCTTCACCTGTCGTCACCAAACTACTGGTTCCTTGACTGCAGTTAAACATGCCACATTATCAACTAATAAGTATAAACAAACTAAACCTTAAACACACTGTTTGCGTTTCAGGGTCTCGTATTCGTAATGGCCTGTTGTTCCATTCGGGGAATATATTTTAGCAGCAACTACGACAAGCCAAACAACACGAACAGCAACAGGCAGGAACTTTAAAGCCGCTTAAGGCTATAACCCGAGATGCCAAGGCAAACGGAGCAGGTCAAGTCGCACAAACACGAGGATTACCAGCAGCAACTATGGTTGTTGATGTTGTTCTGTGTACTACGGGGCAGCAGGTGCTAGGGATAAAGGAAGTTGATGCTGGTAACACAATGGCCAAAACGCCAAAGCAAAAGCAAAAGGCGATTCTGTCAAAATATTTACGATATGTCGTCGTCTCTCTGGCAATGGCTTCCAAAGTGTAGGGACGACACCCACCCACGAACACACACAATAGCCGAAGGACGTAGGACATGTGTAGCACATGCTATTTGCGGGCTACACTTTTCCCAGGCCCAGGATATACATTTTCGTGCTCATCTACGCTGCCAAGGACACACACACCCACAGCGAGGGGAAGGTGGAAAGGCAAAAAATTGATTCATCTTGCAGGGTCTCTGGGAAAATTCTTTTCAGGTTATCCCTACTCCTCACTTGAGCCCAAAACATTGTCATGTAAAATTAAAATTTATGGCTAATTTGTGTGCGTGAACGTAACTTTGTTGTCCGGCCTTTTCCTTCGGTGCTCTCAAGTAGGAAAGCCGTAAATTTCCTCCATTTGCCTGGGCTCTTTTCACCAGAAAAGTGTGGAGAGACCCTAAGTCCCGACCTCAAGGGGCGAGGGCGAAGGCGTGACTTGTGCTGGTAGAGAACCCTTCAGAAAACGGTGATAAAACCTTAACGATGAAACCATAAAACCGGATAAAAACAAATTTGTAATTTCTGGAATTGTTTTGGCATATATGTATATATGAGTGTATATATTTGTATATCATGTTTTAATCTCTCATATAAACGGTAAATGGTCAAAAATGCTAAACATACAACATGTAAGTATTATATGCGTCATAAATATGTATGTTAAATCTTATGGGCTTAGATAATGCTATTGATAAATATCACTATATTTGATTTCGGCTTTCGGTTTTTAGCTAGTTTTGATGGATTAGAAAAAAATCGGTGCAAACGGAACTATTTCATCTATGTGGTAAGAGTCAAGTTTATCGTAGAGTAAGCTTAAATATAAGTACTTAAGGGTATGAATATGATAACTATATATACAGATGATGGGCCAAGGGTTGGCTAAACATTCGATTTGGCAATATCTTTATAACAAAGTAGAGTAAGCTACAGGATTTTATTCAACTATGGTTAAATCTCCGGGACTCTTCAGAAGAGCCGATCCCCTCTCGACCGGTGTTGATTATCTTGATGTCCTAGACATAGCGTGTGATTTGTGAATAGAAATCGGAGAGGCAAGACTGCAGCTGGGCAAAGGTTGGACGCTCGCCTGGTAAGAGAGCCCAACAATAGGCCATGATCGTAAACCTTTAATGAGAAGAGAAAAGAATAACCATTAAATTAGTTAAACAATCTTTTAAGATCTCGATCAATTCAAATACTTACAGCTCATCGGGGCAGTTGAAGGGCTGGGCCAGGCGATAGCCATCCTTGAGATAGTGCTCCATCTCAAAGGGATCCACCTCGGCGTAGGGCTGTTTAGCGGAAGTGCACAGCTCCCACATCAGCACCCCGAAGGCCCACGAGTCGCTGGCCTCGGAGAACTGCTTGTGCTGCAGTGCCTCCAGGGACATCCACTTAACAGGCCTGTTCTCGCTGTCTCCAAGGCAGTTGTAGTCCGAGGGGAAGAGGTCGCGGGACAGCGAACTGTCAGACAACTTTACGCGTAGCTGATCGTCAATACTGAAAGGGAAGATAATATTGAAACTGGTTAGATTAGATAGAAAAAAGTATTTTATGTTTCAAAATATTAAATAGTAAAATGTTTTCTAGTTTTGTTTCAAAGAACATCGACATGAAGACTAATATATGCTTTTGTTTTATAATATTTTTTCATTCAACCCAAAAATAAATAATGTTTATATTGCTAATATTGTAACAGCGCGATTTCGACACACATACACAATAAATATTCAATCAGTTTTTTCCATGAAGTGTATAAACAAATTTTGTTTATAACTAATTAGACGATATAACACAAGGTTGATTTTACAAAACTATTTTCTGTCTAAAGTTAATCTTTTTTTAGTAGGTATTTGTTAGACTATTTAAGATTGTATGGATAATTTTTCTCAAATTGGAATAAGTATTTGATTTTACTTACACACAGTTCCTCGTGGCAATGTCCTTGTGCACCACACCGTGGCTGTGTAGATGATCCAAGGCCATGGACAATTGTGAGGCCATCATCACAATTTGGATGGTAGTCACCGTTCGAGCACAAGCCGGGTCCAGCAGGAAGAGCTTTAGATTGCGAGTATTATTCAGAGCGGGGTATAGCACAAAGGGCGTTGTGTGATCCTCTATGGAAACGCCAAGAACCGAAAGGATTCCGGGATGAGAGGCGCCATACAGCAGCATTCCTTCCTGGAGAAGTAGGAGAACCTGCATTTGGCTGGCATGCTGGGCCACAGTTTTAACTAGAACATCCTGGTTGTCGTTGTAGGTTCCGCGGTAAACTCTACCAAAGGTTCCCTCCTGCAGTAAACTAGAAAGTCGTACCCTGCACCGTTCTACTGTTAACTCGGATATACGGCGATGTAGCTCCTCCGGATGTTGTTGCTCCACAGATACGGGAACTTTGCGCGGCAAGGAGGAACCATGAATTGGGGCTATGATCGAAGGCGTCATATAAGCCGCAGAACCCATGGAAGACTGGCAAGGCGGGTGGGTGTTTAACCTCTGGAAACTCGATGTCCTCATGGGCTGTCCGCCGTGCTGATGATGCTGCCGTTTGTTGGCTGCTCCCCTCACACAATAAGCAATCATCAGGAGAAGGCACACGGATCCCATTGCCACAGACACACCCACAACGAGGGTGATTAAGCCAGTGGGTGGCAGCATCACGGTCTCCAGCAGCTGGGGATCATCCACATCCTCCGACGGATCCTCGGCACTATCACTCACAAGGCAGATCTTCTTTCGCCGGAATACCAGGTGAGTCACATTATTAAGCGATCGATTAAGCACCACTTCCAAACTAACAGTCACATCCACCTCCGCTGCCTTTAACCCGCTGCACTTGAGGGCAATGGCCCAAGTTTGAATGCTGGTGGGGATCTCCCCACTGTGTGACACATTGATGGCCGGTCGGGGCAGCACCTCTTGATCGGAGCTGACCACATTGATGCTGTAGGGCAGCCCTCGTCCAGCCAGCGATTGCCAGGTAAAACTAATGTCCTTCACGTTTGCCGGAACCGGAACAATAAAGTTCAGTGCGTAGTTGTTGATATGACCCTCTCGAACGTAGTACACCTCAGCAGAGACACCTGGTTAATGGAAAAGACAGAGCAAATTAGTTAAATAAATATAATAAAGAAAAGTAATTAAAAGTAAAAGGGTAGGGGTATATAAGAAAAACTACAAGTAAGGATTGTTTTTTAAATTTCTTTTAAAATGTTTGAATATATTTCCCTCTTTTTAATAAACCTTATCCTCTGCAAGAACATTTCCATCACCTATGCTAGTTGATAGAACAAACTCATCCACTACTTTGCATGTAAATCTTTCCAAATGCACTCAGAGCAATGAGTTTTCCTAGAGGTTTGTTTGCTCAACCCGATCCGCAGACAGTCGCCGGCAACAGTTTGTATAAATAAACACGGGCGAGCGCTCGAGTTTAGGGAATTCCTTGGAAACTATTTTCGAGTTTATCAGCAGTTGTATCTGTATCTGCTTATGCCGCTTGAGAAAGAGAATATATGTAGAACAACAGCACGAACTGGATTTAGGGAGAACGGCAACGGAATAACGATCTGAGGTTGGCAAAACAAGAACAAGGTAAAGACAAACAAAATGAGCCATGTCTGAGATTTGTTCCCTTTGCTTCGATTGCCTGTCTGGCTGATTGCGGTTTGACCCAGGCCGATTCGAGTTAATGAAGCATCTTCGGTAGTGTTTTTATTTATTTTTGTTTTTTCCTCCTTTTCGGAGATGTCTGGCCGCGATTGCCCGCTCTTTTGGTTTGTTATGACGTCTTATGGTAATGATAATAATGCAAGCAAGCAGGTAGTTTGAAATGGTTCATTGATCGTCCTAACAAGATTTTCCTAGACCACACAAACCGAAATTTAAGTAAGCCACATCAGTTGATTGACAATGACTCGCAGTCGTTACCCACTTAGGTTGCGAGTGCATTCAACTTTTCCCCAAATAAAACTCAGCCGAGAACCGACAGCCTTTGGCAAACTGTGGGCCAGGAAATAATTTACGAAAATCGCTGGAACACCCGAGGAACGTAGCGCGCAACTTCCTTTGACAACTGGCAATAACAATAAAAATCAGCGAGCTTGTAGGTAGACGGAGCCCCAGACATCGCCCTAGACGAGCACGTAGATATGGACGAAGGCGAAGGCGAAGACGAAGGCAGCCCCTGGCAAATGGCTCAACTGGGTGGCGTATAAATTGTGTCAGACATGCGGGTATACAGATGCACTTGTAAAAATAAATCATCTTATTAAAGATTCCAATGCAACAATTTTAATTTGAAGTAAAAAATACTGAAAGAGATTGGAATTCAAGAGGTAAACAAAGCTTAACTTCTAAGTGCTCGAATTTCTAATCGAATTTCTGAAAAACTAAATATATGTTGACAAACATAGTTCGAAAATCTGAATCAGTATCTCTGTTGTATTTCCCAGTGCAGCCTCACTTGGTTCTGCAGACTCGGCTCCCCAATGAGCGCTGTCTACTTCCTCTGCAATGTGCAACATGTTGCACGTCGCCGTTGTTGTTGCCGCTGAGTTGCTGCGGCTACGACAAATTCCTCGGCAGCATTTTAAAAATAGCGCCCATGACTTAATCAAATGCAACGCGTCCTGTCCCTGCCGCAATTTCCCTCCAGGCAGCTCCAGCCTCAGACACGCTTCCATTGACCCCATCCACTGAGGCTGAGATGGCCAAGAGTCGTCACTTGGGCTGGAGTTCACAGGTTCATGTGAAAGTTGCCGCTTTATTGCATTTTTACAAGGTGCAGGGGCTGCAGCTTGGGATGGGATGGGATTGTCGAGGGCCGCGTCTTGAAGTGGATTCGTTGTCGTCTCTACCTCATGTCACGAGCAAATGTCACTTGCATGTGCCCAACGCGGGTCGACTCTTGAACTTTTTTAACCTTTTTGCTCGTATAATCCGCCATGTTCATAACTGGCTGCCTTTTCCACCGCAGAGAGAAAAAGTCTTATCATCATACGTTTCAAATTATTCATAAATAATCAGATTAAATTTATGTATGAATTGTTACAGTTTAATTTAATATTTGCATTTAATACTTTGAGTAATAATTGGAATCTAAAATTTCAATGTTAAAGATTGGAGTTTAAGTGTTATGAAAATCTAGAGATTTCAGTAATATTTTTTCTCCGTGTGGGCGTGCCTGCGATGAGAAGCTGCAGAAGGGAATGGCGGTGGTGGCGGCGTCGAGAGTCTCCCATATCGTATGTCGAATTTTTCGGAGCGTGCAGTCATGATGCTGTCGTTGCGAGTATTTTTTGCAACTTTTTAATAGCTTGCTACTGCTCAGAGTCACAGTCGTGACCATTGTTACATCTCTGCCAAGGAGCGGAGTGGAAGCCACATAGAACTGCCGAAACGACTGGCCGGAGACACTCGCACACCAAAATAAAAAAAAACAAAAAAATAAAGTCTACGGTTCGGTTTCCATTTTCATGTAATTAGCGTTGCAATTCGTGAAGTGCTTTCCGCTGTGCCGATTTCCTATGCTGATTTTTCCCAACCCCAAAACAAAGACCAGCTAGAAAAAATTAGAGTTTTCGCTGGGGTCACTCTTTGGGGTCAGCGGATTGGTAGTGGCCATCTCATAACTTGGGCTGCTCTTGGCCAGGGAGTGGCGATGGGTGTGGAAAGCCATCTGAATGAGGTTTTCCAAAGGTTAAAGGGCTTGGAGTATTTGTTTTGAAAGTAAACTCTTCTTGGGGTTAACGATTCACATTTTGAAGTTCAAATTTAGTGGAATGCATGGCTGAATTTTTGTAATATATACCACTGCTTCAATACACAATATAAAATGTTTCAAGTTCTTAGTTGGTAGGTTTTTAAAAAGATAAATTGAGGGTAATTCAAAGAGAGAGCTCTGATGTTTATAAATGGACCCAAAGTGATGGGTAATTTATGAAAACTAGTGGCATAGCAACACCTTCGATTTACTGTCCTGTTCCTTCATCAACTTGAAGGCTTTTTTGCCATTATCTCAGCTTGACAAATATCCCAGGCTCAGCTTGTGACTACAAGCAATTTTGCTTAGGCAAACAAACAGTGGTACGTGGTGGTGCAGATGGACAACCCTCTGCTGGGGTCTCCGGACATCACTGGCGTCTTTTATCTTGTCCAATCCTCCCAGGCAAACAAAATTGCAATAGATGATAAATGATGGCACACAGCGACTCCATCTGCACCGTAACCGCATTGAACTTTTGCAGCCTCCGACTCTGCGACTCTGCAACCCCAGCCAGCCAATATTCCAGGCTTCCTCCGTCTAATGGCTAATATGTCACTTTGGCTGCATTGGCTTGAAATCTGCTCCGGGTCTTTTGTGCAGTTTGTGGCCAAATCGAAAAATAAATAAAACAAATGATCGGCGCCTGCCGGGAACCGCCTTCAAAAGCCCCCATACCCCCTGGCTTATCACGCACAACAATCTCGCTTACAAGCTCAGGGCACCACCCCCTCACAGACGCCCACCACATGTCAACATTTAACATGTTTTTGAGCCATGTCTCCAACCGACACCACCCCTTATAAGCCCCACTCGCATCCGTATCTTTGTGTGAATCGTTTCTTAGTTGCCTCACGTCGTTATGATAAATGATGCTCCTTTTGTTTAGCCTAATATTTTTTGTTTTCCTGGTTGCTTGGCCTTTTTCCCGGCCGCGGGCTCATCCCGTTCCCGTTTCTCGTTTTCGGCTTTTGATTGTTACAAATTTGTGCCAGCAAAATTAGCCATCTCTTTAGGGCAAAAGCTCTGCCAACTCGATCCAGCGATTTGGCACAGTTAACGCCGAGATTGTGTTTTTCTTTTTTGGGGGCCTCTGAAAATTAGCTCAAATTAATCATTCAAATTTCGAGAGTTGACGTTTTCCAAACAACTTGGCCGGCTGACAAAAAAAAAAAACCAACGACTTTGACCGTCCGGCTTATTGTAACAGCCAGAATCAATAGTAATTAACCTTAATCGTTATTCATTTTTTGTCAGTTTTTTGGTTGTCTTTCGAGTGTTGAGTGGTGAGAGTGGAGGACAGCCTCCCAAAAGTTTATATCCATGAAGATGATGCGGGTCAAGAGTTATGGTGTGTGAAGATAATTGAGCCTAGAGTGTTTGCAGCTGCCAAGTTAACAAAAATCGTTAGCACAAAGTTGCCGAAAGATACAAAAGTATCTACAAAATATTAAAGAGGCACAAGACCATCCACTTATTCAGCTATGTTATTTTAAATAAAATAATGTTCCTAAAATCATGAGATTACATTAATCACTCAATCATGGCCAAGTTGCAAACGCACAAACATTTTTAGACTTTTTGTACCACCTTTAACACACTTGATTCAGATAACCATCTCTGGAGATTCGTGGAGACGCAGCACTATCTGCCAGTTGGCAATGCCATCTATACTAATACTTCCAAGCGTATCACGAATTTTTCCATTGTGGGAATGTCAGCCAAATCGTGTTAGCGGCACATGCATCTCACGGATTCCCGCGATGTGCCTAGTTAGCGATGCATCTAGATGCTTCCACGAAACAAGCCAACTGCTTGTTTTTTTTTGTACACATTCCAACCCATCGCCCACTCCTTTGGGTGTTATTCGCCACCCTCCGTCGATACTTTCAATGCAACTTTCTGCAACGGGAAACTCCCACAGCGCATAACCCAAATAAACACCGAACAACTCAATAAACACAGTGCAGCGACAACAAAGACCAGATGCACGCACTGCATCTGCATCTTTGCAAGTTGCCCAAAGCTGCCACGCCCCTCTTTTCAGCGCCCACATGTCACAGTGACATGGAAATAAACTCGGTTGCAGTGCCAGCTTTGGACAGAGGAAAAAATAAATGGTTATAAAACAACGAAAATGCCTATGATCCCTAAAAACTATTTTTTAAACAAAGGTTGCAAACAAATTAGCCAATTAACAAATTAACTTTAAGGGTAATCTCGAATAATTATACATTAAAGCGTTTTTAAGATTTTCTTTATTTAATTATAGGGTCGTACTATATTTAATGTTTTAGCCAAATAATTAATAAACCCTTTTAACTTTTCAGGTTGGTTTTATTCCCTTTAAAGTTTCCTAATTTTAATCCTACAGTTACAAAATTTTCTCTCTGTGCAGAGAGAGAAAATAGGCTTCATTGATGGCGCTTGTTGTTGTTTAAAGTAAGTATGGTTATTCGTTTTTTGCCATACTATGGATGCACACTGTGCTTGCATGTATACATATTGAATAGGGAGCACAAGCCGGGCAAACAATGGCTGATATTTATTATTGACATGCGCCCCACTGCCGCGAACCCCGCTGCTCTGCGTATGGCAGCCCCCGGCGGGGTTATCAGAGTTGTCAGTTTCCAGTGATAACCACAGTCGCAGTCGCAGTCAGGCCCTCAGTAAGCCTTTGACGAGCATTGGGGCCCACTCCACCATCCATCCACAGATCGTTTATTTGCTGGGGAAGTTTTGCAGTCGCTTTTATTGCCTGCAATCGGTTTATGCGATTTTCATTTGTTTAAATGCCGTTTTTTGTCAATAGTTTCGATGGTAATGGAAATGGCTTTAAGCCTGGGCTTAGCCAAGTTTATAGCGGTTTACAGTCACCAGACACATATGAACCTTTTAAATAAGTACACAGATAAAAAAATATCAATTTGATCTGCGCATATCTGGTCCAAATTGATATTTACATTAAAAATTTCGTTTTGATGATTAAAAAATGTGAAAAAGATATTTTTTCATATCAGTTTGATATGTTCACCATGTAAAATTGATATTTTTGACATATCTGGTCCAAAATGATATGATATCATATCAATTTTTTTTTCTGTGTATGCAAATGGCCATGAGACTCCCATTCGACCCCGCTTTATTCCACAAACCGAGCCTAATCAAATCGCAGCTCCCAATGTCATACACATCGCTGGGTAACGCGACACTCTGCTATCAACAAAAAAATCGTAATGAAATCGAAGAGGGCGATCTTGTTTGGTTTTGGGAGACTTTATGACCCGCCAAGTGCCCATCAATTCGAAATCGATAGCCCTGCGAGGCCGCACGATCTCTGATCGCATTAAAAATAGATTGAAAATAAAATCGAAATATTAAACACGAACTTTTGGGACTGGCCCATAAGTCACGTACGAACAGATAAATATCTCCGATGATCGTGGACCAAAGAAAGCTTGTGCGGAAGTGATCACAGAACAACGTGATAAACTGACGCTGAAAAAGATAATGGATTTAATCAGTTATATACGCTAGCAGACAGAAATCAGCTGAAAATCTGATTAGGGGCTTGTTAAAAATGGCTTTGAAAGTTATGTCGCAAAGATCAATTTGAGATGGCCTATAAAAGATATTATATGGACACAGTAAGATCTATTAAAGATAAATATAAACTTATTCATAAAAACCCGTGTCTATTAAACACAAATTAATTGTCAGACATAAAGTTCAAGACATTCTAAAATTGAGACACGTTAGCATGGATCAAGATCTTTCCGCTTCACACAGTTTATTGTCCCCTTTCGCGATCACTAATTGAAGTGATAGGATCTGCAGACGAGGCAGCTGTGTCAACTCCTTCGCATAGCACTTTTTACGATCTGTCAGGTGAGCTGTTAACGCTAGCACATCGTATAGCAAAAACTGGCACGATCAGGTCCATAAACTTTCCCCTTCCACTACAGTTTTTTTGCTTTTGAGGGGGACAGCTTCATTAGCTAATGGCCACTTCATTATGTGTGGCTCAGACCCAGCGAAAGGCGAAACTGGACAATAAATTGGCAAACACCAATTAAAATATAGATCATGCCTGCTGATCACATCCAGCAAGTAGCAAACCGTTAGCAGGGAGTGTTGGGAGGGAGAACAACGTCTGAGGATCGGTGGCGTTTCTCGGAAGGCTTTTAGCACGACTCGTTCACAATTATCGGATGGCGAGATCTTGGAAAGGCAGCCAAGAACAAGCCATAAACCGGAGAAGCGCACAAATGTCTCTACTAGGCAGGGGGAAAACAAAACACGAGATACAAAAATAAGAACAAGCCGGGAGGAGAATTAAACGAGATACATGGCTGGCTTGTTACGGCCATCCGACAGATACAACAGCTCCGACTTCGACATCGACTTCGGCGGTTAGGTGCTAAAAGTTGCCACAGTAGCGCGTCGTGTGTATCTTTAAGATACTCGTACCTCGGCAGCTTGTTTGCTGTGTAAGCCGCTTAGCCGCGGCTCACTTCAAATAACAAAAGCCATCAATATGTTTCTTCCGATGCCTAGGCAAATATGAAAATATTTAAATTGGCCTAAACAAAAGCCAACACATTTCGGCCCCCAAGCTCTCAATTCCTTTAGCACAGTTGGTGGCAAATTTAACACATCCAACTCGGTGTTTTCCCCGATATTCCAGTGTTAGCGGCTTTATGGCGGCTAATTTATGGCCCAAAGCGGCTGCCAATCGATCATTCTGGAGGGGGCGTGCCGATTTTAGCACATTCTTCGGGTCGAGAGAGTGTGAAAATCGTGCCGAAGCCGTTGGCAAAGCCTCTAATCTATTCAAGAAACAGTAAAATAAAATCAAAGCACCCAAAAATGGTCGCCATAAAAAGTTCGGAAAATTCCGAAGCGACAATAAAATGTCATAAAACGTACGCAAAGAGGGGAAAACTAGGAAAACTGTAGCGGAGGCAATAAAATTAAATTTAAATAATGTACTTTTGGCTATTTAAAATGTAGCGCGTGTCACAGCAGCAAAAAAGTCGTAAAACTTTTTTTTTGGGTGCTCCTCTGCATTCTGAGGAATATGATTGGAATCGAAATGGGAATAAAGATGGAAATGTATGATATGATATGATGATCGGATCCGTGAGTCCAACCCATTCGGCTGGATCGTATTTCATATGGCTGTCAGATGCCAGGAACTTTATGACTCAAACTTTTTAGCATTGAACTTTGCCGGGACCCCTGTGGGGATGATAAAAAAAAAAAAGGAACTGAACTTGTGTGATCATCGGCGAGCTATAAATTACGCGTAAATGCAAATGAAATTTATTTAAGCCGGCAAAATTGGCTAAAGACCGACCACAACCCCAGCCCTAACCCTATTTTGCGCACACAAATCAAATGCAAATTATGCAGCTTAATTGATTTATGGCCCACAGAGTGAGGAGTACAAAGCATTTGCGCATTTCTTTATGGCCTTTATGGTATATATATGTATGCACTATCCTACGCAAGTCTGCGAAACTTTTCGACTTTGTCTTAATTACCCCGCAGATATAGCAGTTCCAGCATTCTGCTGGGGAAGTGCAGCCCACAGTCGGCGGACTCCCAATCCCCGGCATATTCTGCATACTTGATTTCACGCCCCCGAAATCCCAAATCCGAAATGCTCGCGCACAATTATGCGCATCGTCATCGTCATCGTCGTCAGCGAAACTACTGCTCCCACACATGGTTGGAAAAAGATAAAGAAAACTTCGATTTAACAAGGCGCGCTGCATGCCAAAATCTGCTGCTGCTAAGACGCCAACTGCAGTGGGCAGACTTGTCATCCGAAATACTGCCAAAAAAGCAGTGAGCCCTCTGAGAAGGAAAGGAAGCTGGCACAGTGGGCAGAAGGAGTTGTATTAGAGAGTTTAATACAATTTATCGTCGGTTGGGTTTTTGTATACATAAAAGATTAAAAGACATTAAATAAACAATTTTATACTATTTTTTCAAACTGAAAACTGTTGTCCAGTTGTTTGTCTGTACAGTCCTGAAACCACTTTTTAACAGTCAAAAGGAAAAATAAATACTTTTATTACTTTTAACCATCGCCAAATTTGAAATTAGAAATTTTGAATTTTGAAAGTTGTGAAGAGGTGTTTTTGTCGATTTCAATCAATATACGGTTATTTAAACGAATCTATGGAAATGTAATAGAAAGTATGGCTAAGTTAAGTTAAGCTAAGTTATGGCTGGTTAATCCAGTGAACCCCAAGTTTTAGTGAACATTTTTTTGAAATAAGTCTACATTTATTAATGTTTTTCAAACCTCAAGGAATTTGAAATAGTTTACATTTAGTTCGGAGTAAATATGCACCCCACTGTGCATTCTTCCGCCCCGCACAGCTGACGCCCCTCCTCCCACAATCACACTGCTCCACCCTTCTTCTCTCTGCTCCTTCTCGCAGTCACGTTTTGCCTTTGCATTTCGTTGTTTCTTTTTTTGTGTTTTGCTTTTGTTGTTGTCGCCTTTGCGTTGTCATCTCGTTTGCATGTCCATCTCTCTCCCACTCTCTCTGTTTCGGGGAGCCAAGGAATTTGAGTTCCAAGAAATATTCAAAAATATTCCCCACCAGAGAAATAAATTTAATGCTGCATGTAGATTTTCAGACTTTGTTGTTGTCTTTATATTTTGGCGTGTCTGCCGCTGCTTCTTCTTCTCGTTCATTTTACAGAGCGTAAAATTTCCTAACGAAGCAAACGAAAGTTAGTTCTCCGGTTGTTGTTGTTGTTGTTTTCTTTGTTGTTGTTGTGGGCTGTTTGTTTATTTGTTTTACTGTTTAACAACACCTGCGGCATGCGCAAGAGAGCGAGAGAGAAGGGCGATAGAGCGAGGGCATCTAAATTAAGCCAAAGCAAACAAATAAACATAATTTTTGGGGAAAGGCAATATTTTCACAGTGCACTCTCTTCAATGAACAAATGAATGAAAGCGAAAAACTGTATTTTTAATTGGTTGACACAAATTGTTTAACTGTTTATGTTGCAGCCCCCGATAGAGAGCGAAAGAAATCAATAACAAAGTAGTGACAGTGGGAAAAACTCACCTAGTAAACGCATTACTTCCACGGGATTCAGGAAAACATTCAAATGTCCCGCCACACCGCAGCCCCAGCGCAGTTGCAGCGCTGCCAGCGTCAGCAGCGACAGCATCCACATTTTCCAGCTCATGTTTGTTGTTGTTTGACGGCATTTAATTGCGGATTCCATTGAATTTGTGTAATTTTCGCCAGTTTTTTTGCACTTTTATCACTCACAGAAATTCGTAAACAATACAGCACGAACGACCAGCACAAAGGCAAATAACAACTGAGAGAGAGACGCCGCGAGAGAGAGAGCAAGAGTGCGACGGCGTCGTTAGAAATGCGGCAAAAACATTGTTAAACCGCGGAAATGCAAGGAAAATATGTATTTAACTTAACACATTGTCTATATACTTAGGCACCACTGTTTAATTACTCGGTTTAAACGTTTTTCTTTCAGATTTTCACCTTTTCGAACAGCCGAGCAAGAGCGCGAGACCGTTGTTCACACAATTTCCGTCCTATTCTTTGTAAATATCATTTTTCAGGTGAAGGTGGTATTTTAAACACAATAATTAACAATATTTACTATGAAAAGTATACCAAATCGTCCGTGGCACAACCGTGTTCTTCGTGTCGAAAAATTTTTTTGTCGTGTTTTCGACTTCGAGTTTCGCTCTGTTTTTTTCCTCTCGCTCATTTCCGCTCTTGCGCTCTTACGACGTTGCCATGGTGAGGACCATGGTGAATTTCCAGGTCTCTAGGTGGTCTCGTCTAGCTCTGCCGAGAAGAGACGTTAAATGTGTTTATCTCTCTGTCTCTCTCAGGCGATAGAAAGAGAGAGCTAGGTTAGAGAAAAATTTTTGACATCAAATAACGCCCTCAATAGAGGCAGCTCTTACGACGAGCTCACCCTGTATAGTTACACCATGGACGTTGCTCTCTCAAAACTTTACAGCGGGCCTGTTATCCACGACATTTTTGAAACTCCACTAAATGGATCGTGTCCTGGATCAAGGGAACATGTATGCTAAAAAATTTAAATTAAAAAGTCGCAATATACGGTGTTAAACGGCGTTTTTTGTCAAACATTATGTTGCTAAATTAAAATCTTAAAACTAGGCTGCAGCTTCGCTTGGAACAAATGTTTGAGAATTTCAACCGTAATCATACAGCAGCGATCCTCGATCCTGGACACGATCCTGTTTTCACCCATTTAGTGGAGTTTCAAAATTGTCATTATCCCTGTTAAGTTTCGAACAAGTGAAAAATAAATGTTAATTTACAGACAAATCTGCGCTCAATCATTAAGAGAATTGCTCTCTCGCTCTCTTGTCTTTTGCCCAACTGTTAAAGTTCCCGCACATGTTAACTCCCCATACAAGTGCACTATAAGCCGACGAACGTATAGAGAAAATTAAAAATAAATGTTAACCAGAGAGATCTGCTCTCGGGTACTGAGAGAAAATTCGTGTCATTAACTCATTCAACAATGCACTTACTTAATTTCAAAGAAACTCATGTTTTGGCCGAATTTCAAAGTTCCTTAATTTTTTAAGCCGATAAATAAGTTTGTATATTCACACTAGTCCAGTCAAATCTAAAGACATAAAAATGGCTTTAAATAACATTAATTCCGACAGAGCTGAATTTTGGTGGAGGCCTTTTGGTTTACCCCCAAGGAACAAATTGTTAAAAAGTCCCCATCGATCCCAGGTGTGCTAATTGAGTTATTCAAGGTCACAGTAAAAATGTTGACTTTTTTTCTCAAAAACGGTAAGATTTATCAAATTAAAAAAATACCCAGGGGAAAGTTGCTAGATCTTGAAATGCTCTGACGAAGAACATGATTCATATCGATTTTTGCTGTAGGACCCACCATTTTGCGAAAGATATCGACCCAAATTTTTGAACCGAATCAACGATTATACATAATATGCCCACATTCTTCACGTATAAACACAGTGTAACGTGGTTTATTAAGGATCACTTTTTTAACCACGTTGAGTCGTTGGTCCTGTTCGGGTTGGGATTGAAGCGTATATTGGCTGCTATCATTAATTGGAAAAATTCGAACTTAAAATCATCTCCTGTTATTATATGCTGCAAACAACATTTAAACTTTAAATTTTTTACAATCATCTAAAGAAAAAAATTACATTGAGTTAATTAACTTGATAGACAAAAAAACGAATATTAAGAAAACTCGCAAACTGATCAAACAATATTTGTTGCATGCTGCGCAAACAATTTTGTCATCTACAAGTTTTATCGTCTCACTTTTAAACTCCTCCAGCCACTTCATGCGATGGTCCTTTTTGTTTGCTTTCGCCATTTTAAAACTCACTTTAGAAAACACAGCGCACGACTGAGAAATATTTTTAAACATAAACAGTTTAAATCGAACACGTCTACTAAGGAGCATATTTTCCAGTAGAAAAAGGTTGACATATTCCGAAATATGCTTTTAAGGTTCAATATATGTAAAAAGGTCGAATATGCAAAAAAAAACTAGGTGTCGAAAAAATTCTTTTTATCTGAAACGCATTTGTCTGCAAACGAAAATTTTTTTTGGACAACGCAATCGTAATATGCAAAAAACCTAAAATCCGATGTCTAGTTATTACTTAGTAGTTTTTAAAGGCAGATCAAGTTTGTTTTAAAACTTGACCCCGCCTTTTAACCCACTAAAAAAAAAGAAAACTTACCTCCCCAGAGGCCGGATTTTGAATATAATTAATATTTATTCCGTTGAACTGCATATTAACTTTACGCGTACTTGCGGCTCTCGTTAAGTTTCAAGTGTTAGCGAGAGCAACATTTCGATAACTCTCGCTGTTACGGTTTCGTTAAGTTCGATTAACGCATCGCACCGGTGATTAACGCAATGTAACAATGTAGAAAAATATCAACCTTTAATTGTGTAAAAGCTACATAATTGGAAAAAAAATTTATTTTGGAGACATTTTGTGCTGATAGGGGTTACACTGAGCGAAAAAAGCTGACAAACGGACGTGCCGATATATAGTGATGAAAAAAATAACAGAAATTTAAACAGTTTAGGCATTTGAACCAATTTTTTTATATTTTGAGCAATTATTATCAGTAAAAAAACTGGGTTGTTTTAGGGTACCAGTCTTTTATTTTATCCTCGATTTTGTGCCTGTTTCTACAAATATACAAGCTGTGTGTGGAACAGTGCTGCCAGATTTTGAGAGATAAAATAAGCTAGATTAAAGAAAAAAATAAACTAAAATAAGCTTAAGATTATGAAAAAAAAAAAATAAGCTAATAGAGAACCAAACCAGTGGAATTTGTAACATTCATTGATACGATGTTGATATGATATTTATATAAAATCATAAGATTCCATATATTTGGCGGATGATTGAACTAAAACGAGGTATTTCGTTGGAAGTTGGTAGTCATGGAAACATTTGTCATGACGTCGCCGTCCACACTTAACCCATTAAAAAAATAAATAAAATTTAAAATAATTTAAAAATTTCAAAAACAAACCTTATTTTTAATATTGCTCGAAGCGGTTTGACAGCATGGCTGTTGTTCTTTCTCTTTGCTTACGCGAATGAGCAGAGCAAAGGAAATGCCAAAAGCACAAGACGCCACTGGCGGCGGTTGCGTGCAAACAGATGCAGCATACACACACGAAGAGTTCAGAGAGAGCGAATATTTTTGTATAACAGTTGGGTAAGGGGAAAGTGTGTATCGCAGTTGGTGAAACATTTTGGGGTAGAGCCAAACAAAGAGTGAGAAGAAGTTGCATGAGGATGAGTTCGATGTGGATCCCAATTTGCTTTGCGGAGAGGATTTACCCACTAAAACTGTTAAGTGCCACCCGATCCTTTTATTCCAGGAGAAGGATTGTGCATCCTCTCTTAACTCTAATCTTTTGTTTTACTTTTTGGTAATGCTAATTTTTGATTTAAAAGTCTTCAAAAGCTACACAAATACAGAAAAACCACGATTACTACATCGGTCACTAATATGGCGTTTCTACAGTTATAAGGAAACCAAAAGTAAGAACTTTTAAATTAAAAGTTATTTTTTTTGTAAACTTTAATTTTGAATTACTGAACTTAATTCTGCGATAGTTTATACGGTTCATGATAACATATGTATACGTTTTTATTCCGTTAAATATATGTAGGTATCTATACCAATTTTATCTGTTAATTCTAATCATCACTAACGCCTAAACGTGAGAAACTTTAACGGAAATAATTAATTATTAAAAAAAGTGATTTCTAAATAAAACAATAGTGTTTCTAATTAGGAAAACTTTCATATAAAAATTATTTTTTTACCTATCCCTGTTAGGGAGTTCTAAAAACTATTATTTTTGTAAAGAATGAAAGTTTTAGGGATGTAATAATGATACTTCATTTCCTGTGGATCAGTTCGAGTTTTTGTTATTTGGAAAATAAGAAGTACTGTACTCCTGACGCTAATAAGCTGTCAATAGCTGTACATTTTTTAATAACTGCCAAAAGTTAAGGTTTTGGACCACTGTGCAATGCAAAAAATCAAGTATACCCTTGTACTCTACGAATACGGAGTATGAAAGTTACAAACGATATAAGGAACCTCGAGAGCTTTTATTGGGTGTGATTTTGAACTAGTTTAGCCTCGCGTTATCAGCAAGCAAAAATAAAACCCAAAACAAGCGCTTTATTGATAGCACCCCGCTCACAATGATAACGCCTGGCGATAGATAACGCCCGATTCCAACTGCCGGCAGTTTTAATTCAACGCAATGCCGAACCGCGCGACGCGGAAGAAAGAATCCCGAAATCTGCGGCGACATTTCCTGGAGATTTTCCTGAGGCTGATCATCCTGGCGCACTCTGCTGAAGGAATGCGATGCAAGATTCCCTATGAGAGGGTCCGGGAAAACTACTGCTACTTTGTAGCCGATGAAGAACCGCTGGTGAGTCAATAAATCGGTGAAAAAAAAAAAAAGTGGAGTGATGAGGTCAGGTGTTTACACACATTTTTTACAGAATGGTTAATATTTCCTCCATTTCGACCCACAGCACACATCGTTCCACAACTTCTGCTACCAGGACAAACGCACCTCGCGCGTCTGTCTGGACAGTGAAGAGGAGATGCGGTCTCTGGCCCAGCACCTGGCTGGGGTGGGCTACCCAAATGGAACAAAATTCTGGAGTGCTGGCCATCGCTGGCCAGGTGACAACCGCTTCTACTGGAATTACTTTGGACGCGCCCGTCCCCTGAACTACTCCAATTGGGCTGCGGACGAACCCACTCCCGAAATGGGTCGCAACTGCCTGATCCTCACACTGCAAGGTGGCGAGCTGACGATGAGCAGCGAATCCTGCTACACGAGAGCGGTTGACATTTGCGAACAGTCGCTGAACGACACCGATTCGCGACCCGTTATCCATTGATGAATTAATTGGATGTGCTTTGCAATATTTTTAAGGATGTTCGGATTTAATATTTTAAAAAGTAAGTGATCCTAACCAAAAATACTCCTTAATTATGTCAAATTAAATGCAATCAAAATTGGTTCCAAAATATAAAATACAAAACGGTTTGCTAACAAATATTTTTTGCATAAAAATCAAAAATTGTTGATTTAAAATTTAAAAATAAAAAATTATAATTTTTAAATTTTGTCATAATATTACCATAATATGTCAGAAAAACCATATTTCTTGAATCTCTAAATTGTTATATAAATTTTAACTTAAGAGTTTTATAGGCAATCAATTTAAACAATACAATAACAGTAAAATTAAATTTAAATAGATTTTAAACAAAACAAGGAAGAACGATGTAGTCGGGATTCCCGACTAACAGATTTTCGATACTCAATGGCCTCTCTTCTGCTTACTCTTCGAGAATCGCAAATAAAAAGATTTCACACAGTGTAATCGGAAATGCTTATATAATATTGTACAAATATATACAAACATAATAATCATTCCAAGCTGTTTGTCATTGTTGTCCCTTGTTGTAAATTTAAGTTGTTTCAAGCAGGCCCCAGCCCACTATCACTTGTACTTTACATACTTATAAGTATTATTGTACTTATACTCAATCACTTTGTGGCGATAAGTCTGGCGTTTGCTCATTGTAAAAAATACTGTGATGTGGCATTTCAGAGTTTAAAAGAGTCGAGTCAGAATAACAACGTTACAAAAATGCGATCCGTGCTGTATTTTTCCCTTTTTTTTCTCATAGGCTGCAAAGGCGAGACTGTGTTCCATAAGATCGGCGAGGGATATTACTATATAGGCAATGAGAAGACTGTATGTGAAAGTGAAAGAAGGATTTGAACAATCTGTATTAAAGACAGGGATCGTCATTATTATAAGTGAAATATAAAGAATCAAAAATAACAGCTATTTTTGATTTTTTTAAGTATTTCCTCAATAATAATAATTACTTTGGATTTTTATTAAATTTTTCAAAAATAATTATTGTTTTTAAGCGCAATAAATGTAAATTGTTATTGTTCCGTACAGAACTCCTGCAATCGAGCTAAAAAAATTCGCTCTAAAATAATCATTACATAATATATAAAATAATTATTATTTTTGATAAATATAATAAAAAATCCAAAATAATCTCTCTTTAAAAATCCCCCCCTTTCTTTTTCAATTTAACCCCTCTCATAAAAAAGCAAAAAGCGAATAAAAGTTTCACGGAATCGGAAATGGTCAGATTTTCAAAATGTTTATAATTTGGATTTTGAATATAAAAAAAAACATTTCTCCACACTAAAAAGTGGACACAAGAGTTTTCCGGTTTGCCTGGCAGGTTTTGAATTTAATGTGTAGTAAATAACTCTTATAGTAGATCGTTTGAAAAAAATATTAAACAGTAATTTTTTACTCTTCGAGTGAAGCAAATAATAAACAATTAGCAGAAAAAAAAAGTCACGGAATCGCAAGTATTTTAAGTTTATAATTTTTTAATAAAAAATAGGTCTTTTCCGAAATGTGATTGTAGTTAAAAAAAAAAAGAATATAAAAAATAACGTAAAAGACTTTAGAAAGGTTTTACCAGGTTTTTTTTTAGTGTGGTAGTTGTTTCTTCTGTATATATATGTTTTTTAAAAAAATAAAACACCCGTTTGGTTTTTCCCTCAGGCGGGGCATTACTTTGACTGGTTCGTCGCGAGGGAGGATTGCTGGACAAGAATGTCATCATTGGTATCTGTGGAAACAAGACAGGAGCTGGAGGATCTGGAGCGGTATATCTTGTCCAGGGGCTATCCCAACGGCAGCACCTTCGCCACCTCGGGCCACAATTTCAACAGCGCAATGCTCTATGTCTGGGAGGAGGTGGACGAGCCGGTGACCTTCACCCACTGGCTGCCCGGCCCTGAGCAGGAGCCGGAAGGAACCTATCTCAGTCTGGAACTGGTCAACTCCTCGCTGTACATGCGCCGAGCCTATGGCCACGATGACTACTACATCTGCGAGTACCACTTCTCCGTTTATCACTACTGGCTTTCGCTCGACCCGCTGACCAGAAGGACTTTAATCTTGGTCGAGATGATTTTAGCGTGTCTCGCTTTACTCTCCTATATCCTTACACGCAAACTGAAAATAAGTTCACGTCAACAGCAAGATGACAAGGTTAGGCTCATAACAGTCTAAAAAGGGTTTACAATAGGCTCAGAAAAGATCAGAGCTCCCAAAATGGAGCTACTAGATCAAAATCATTTCATTAAATGTTAGGCTAAACAAGATTATTCGTAGGTATGACTGCGTGAAAATAGGCATAGCTAACCTGATTACATGAAATTTGCATGAAATGCACGTATAAACCGTCCATACTTAACTATCCTAAAATAGTGAGACTCGTGTAAACTATACCGGTCTTAGCGACATCCGACGCTCCTACTTTTTTTACTATGTATAATAGTCCCGGACTCGGGTCTATTTTACGCTTGGGTACAAGTTTACAATTTTTATTGTAGTGTCACTAAAAACAAATCAAATGATACAAAAACCAAAAAAAGTAAATGAAAGATTAACCATGACAAATTAACGCTAAATTTATTTTTATGAAGAAAAAAAGTAAGCAATTGTAGATAAACAAAAAAGAAGAAATCGAAATGTTATGTTTTAGGTAAGGCTAAGTCATATTTCGATTCCATAAAAGCTGTTGTTTAAGCTTGGTTGCAATCAACGAGAAACACTGTGGAAAAAGCAATATATTTCAAACAAAAATTATTCTTGAAGATATACGATTTTTAACTTGAGATATTTCAGTGCCTTAAAAAAAAAGGATAGATTCTTAATAGCTTAAAATTATTCTTGTTTTTTTTAGCTGTAGTTTTGTGTCTTTCTCTATCGATTGAAGTAAAAACTTGTCACTATAATTTTTCAATGTGTGTGGTCTCAATTTTCGTGACGCTTCTCAGGAAATTCTGTTGTTCTGTAGGGTCTATAAAAACTTAAAACTGCAGCCGTGGAGTTTTAGTTGAATACGAAGCCCTTAGAAACATGACATCGCTGGGCAAATCCTTTGTGGGTCTCACGGGTTTAATGCTCCTGGTGGCTGGATACATCTGCATATTCGAGGACGGCTGGCAGCGTGAGTTAAAAGACTGAGCATATTTTTAAATCTAAAATATATATTTTCAATGACCATTTTACTATAGCTCGCTGTTCAAAGCCCTTTGTGAAAATTGGAGAGCGCTGTTACTTCTTTTCCTCCAATAAAGCTGTATGTAAGAAACTCTTTGGTCTAGGCGTGTTTTTAATGATATCCTACCTTTTTAGCCCTCTTATGAATTCTACAAAATGACCTACAAGAATCGAGTGTTCAGTGTTCCCGTTATTGTAAGTACACCTAAGACTTTTTTGAGTAGTTTCTAAAAAATCAAATTTTAATTTTCAATTAGAACTATCTAGGTATTCCGATCATTTTTACAGAACTATAGAATCCGAAAGTGTTTATATTTAGGCCTTACATAAATGATAATGTTTCATTTAAATGTTCTAAAATAATAGGTCATTTAGTATTTTTTATTGACACATTTAGGAAATATTTTTCTTTGTGAAGTCATTAGTTTTCTTCTGCCATACATTTTAGATGGACTGGATGCACGCAAACTTTGCATGTGAGGCGATCGATGCAAAGGCCCGACTGGTGACTGTTCGCAGTTTCCAGGAAATGCGACTTATATCCGACTTTATGCGATATCGCGCCCACGCCCAGACACACGCCGTATTCTGGAGTGGCGGACATCGGGGAAGGCTGTCCGACCCGAAGGACATCGATCATAGCACCCTCATCGATTACTACTGGCACTAGGATCCTCATCCTATAAACTTAACCAATTTTGGGGCAACGAGGCCAAGCAAAAGAAATTTCGGAAACGAATTTTGCGTCTACTTAGAGCTTACAGGCTCCGCGCTGGTAATGGGTGTGGATAATTGTGAGAAGAAAAAAGCATTCGTTTGCGAACTTAATTGAGTGAGGAAAATTTGAACTAAATATTATTTTATTAGTTTATTAATTTACAATAAAATTAATCAAATGATGGCCTAAATTAATAGACAATGCGTACGAGAAAAATATCGATTTGGCTAAGCGGTTCACTGCAAGTGGGACTAAGTCTACTATTAAGTACATTTATGGTGGAAATGTTTTATTTTAAATACATAAATATTTTAATGTCAGTGATTTCTTATTTGTTCGCATTAAAGTTTAAATTTTCCTTTCAAATCTTTATTACCGATCCGTTCTTCTTTTCTTCCTAGTTTTGGTTTCTTAGCATTTATATTCCCTATTTTAAGGTAAATAAAAGGCTTTTGGTTTCTATATTTCCATTTTTTTTTGTATTTCTTGTTTACATTGTGATCAGTGATCAACCTACAGCGTTTGTACTTTGCGATTACACGTACTCGATTCAAAAGGTTAACACTCATGAAAGAACAAAGAACTTCACTACTTTGAGTGAGTGAGTGACTTTCTGTTAAGTTTATAAACAGTGATAGAGATTTATCAGTTAATGAATGACAATTTTGTTTTAATCTATTTTAAAAACGTATTATTTTTTTTTATAAAAGTAGCACATAAAAAAACACAAAACTGTACCAAAAAGGTACCTATGTACATTGTTTATTTTTTTAAAAAAAAATATTCAAAATAGTTCACTTTTTTTAAAAATATTTTAGAAAATCACCATAACTATTCGAACACATTCTTGTTTTAAGTTAATATTTTGTTAAGTCAGCTCAACAAATTAAAATTGAATTTTTTTTTTGGGGTTGTTAAGGGGGACACTGAGTAACTTTTTTTAAAAATCGAAAAATTTTTTTCTTAAATAATTCTTTAGTCTTAAAAATAACAAATTAAAATTGATTGAAATTTTCCATTCTGCGGCGATGCCTCAGTAAATCCCATGGAGACTATTTCTGTATAAACGCGTTCTTTCTCGAAACCACTTTAGTTGTGCTGGCCGGAAACATAACTCGAACAAACTTAACCGATGATCTGAAATTTTGACAGTATATTCAAAATACTATGTCGATTGGCTTTTTCATTTGGCCAAAAATTCAGAAAATGATTTTTTCAGTTACTCAGATGTCCCCCTTAAGATTCTTGAAATTATTTACAAATTTAGTTTTTACTTTCAACACGATGAAAACTCTACTGTTGTTAAATTCATTTTTTTTGCATACATTATTTAATGCATTTAATTATTCAAACTTTGTTTACAATCTACACTTTCTACACTTATACTGGCATTAGTACTTAGAAAGTATGAACTAACTGATTAGTTTTGCACCTGCTGTCCAACTTGCCCCTGGCACTTACCATTAACATTGTTCCTAACACTTGTCACCGCTGTTCAACGGAATTTATGCCGTAATCAAACAAGTACTTAATTTAATAATTCAACATTGCGCCCTTCCTCTGTCTTTGCCTCTCATAAGAGTGTCTGCAGTTTTTGGCATGTAATACAAATAAATTTCGACTAAACGCTTTTAAACAGTCACAGACAATGCGCTGTCGCGTTGTCTGGAGGAGAAAAGAGAGGGAAAGGGGATCCCCAGACCGGAAGTGACGACAGCACAACAGCAAAATGGCTGCTACTGCCATCCTGGAGCAGCAAAATGGCAACATTCTGGCCAGGAATGGCTGCGGCAATTAACTCAAATTGATAATGACAACGGAAAAGTTGTAGGCAACCTGAAGTGTCGGCAATTGGTCTGAAAGTGGGCGGTGTTTTGTGGGCGGGGGGAGGAAGGTCGGGGAAAATCGGTGACGTGATTTCATTTGGAGTGCATCCAAAACGACGACACATTTCGACACGTCCTTTGACAACGCCCTTTGGCATAAATAAAACGAAATAATTTTCGACAAGTTTGGTTTGCTTCGACTTGGCTTTTTTTTTGCTCGTCCTTAACTTGGCTTACTCATCGACTCCAGGCACGTAGATTGAGTTTGTCATATGGCTGGCAATCCACTGTGCTCCTGAGGCTCCTCATCAGGATGCTAAACCTACACAGTGAAAAACAGTTAAAAACTAAAAAAAATCAAGTAACTGGAACACAATCTGTTGTTTGGTTAAATAATTATTTGGCTTTGTTTTTTTTTTTAGCAAATATCAATAATCGAAAAGGATACCACACTTTCTCTTGAACTTTTGAAACCAATAAACATCAACTAAACGTGCTTTTTTAAACTTTTTTTCAATATTGGATTTTTAACGACACTATTTTATAATAAGCGCTTGACCTTTTAAAAAACAAATGAATTTTTATTTTAACTATTTTCACCAAAAAAAACTGCAAAACACAAAAAAATAGCTAACTTCATTACTTTAAATAATCCAGGATAGATTTACTTATATTTAATCAAAACTTTAACATTTAACCTTGAGTTTTAATAATTTTCACTACCACATAAACTGGTCTCTTATTTTTCCCCTTAAGTCTTATAAATATTCCTCTACCACTAAAATTACACTTTTATTTTTCCAAGTGAAGTTCAACTCTCTTCCCGGTGGCAGCGTTCATGTTGGAATTTTTATTTAATTTGCTTCTGCTGTCGTGGGGTTTTAGCTTCTCCTGTTTTGTTGTTTTCGGAGTTTGCTGCATTGTTTGAAATTAATTTCACTTGTCGTACATTGAACCATCAGAAGGGCAGCCGGCTCACACCTCCCGCACCTCCGATTCCCCTACAAACGATGTGTGCGTGCCGTTGTCAATGCCGCTTGACGCTGCATAAGTTTAAGGACATGTCGGGAGGGACGGAAAAATGCTGGATTTGGTGGAGAAGTGGTGGAGTGGAGGAGGAGCGAAGTTGGCAAGCCAAACTCTGTTGAGGATGGCTCGAATGTTGGCTGGGATGCACGGCTCTCGGCTCTCGGCAATCGGTTGCCAAATCAACGCGCTAATCATGTTGCCAGCTGGCAGCAATGCGTTTTCCGGCTAACTGACGGACGGAGTGATGTCAACAGCTCGTCCCCGTCCTTCCCAGCTCAGTGGTCTCCAGTTTTTGTCCGGCCTCTGGCACTGCGAATCCTGGCTTTTGAATTTTTTTTTTCTGTTTTTAGCCAGGAGGCTCCAGCTCGGGTTGGGTCCAGCTGACAGCAACAGCTAACTTATGTGGCCAGGCACAGAGTCAGAAGCAGAGCCAGAGTCGGAGTCCCGGGATCTATCCGCGCTTCTTGTCATTAATCACTGACAATAATGAACTTCCGCCATTTGCAGAATGCTGGGAGACTTCTGTCGATCTGGGCAAATGCACTATGCAAACACTTATTGCAGCTTGAAGCTTAGAATTTAAACCCATACAAAAAACCCAGTTTTCTTATTTTTTGGTTTAAACATTTTGATACAAATAAACCAACAAAATTTGTAAACTTGAGTATTAGAAAATTGTTATTTTTTGTTTTTAAAATTTAAGCTGGAACCTATTTTTGACTTATTATTAAGGACACCATCCACTGAACCAGAAAGATAATTATACAACAAGTGGGTAAATCTTTAAAAAAAATAAAAAATCAACATTAAAACGATAATATAATAATGTTAAATTTAATATTTTTAATGACAAAATTATTTACAAATGGTCAACAAAATATTATCGTTAAGAAATTTTATCTTGATATTTTTTTTTTGAATAATTAATATTAGAAAATATCTTGTCTTTGTGCTATATAGGATACATTATCTGTAGTCTCATGAATCTATGTATTTAGTTAAATCTGATTAAAGGATTCGTTACTTTTATAGAGGTTAATGCATTAATGAAGTTGTCCATATGCCTTTCAAAACTTTACTTGTTTGGTTTTTTTTTTTTTTTAAATAAAGCTGATATGTATTTATTGGAATTTATTTTTTGCAAGTGCATTGTTGTCATTAGCGCAATGTTGCAGAATTTATCGTGTGACTTATGAGAGATACGATGGGACCTAAGTCTGGTCTAGACTCTGGACTGACCTCTCGCTCTCGGTTCGCAGGCTTGTTTGTTTTTGTATCTCCATTTTCTTGTGATTTTTATCGCTTCGATTTACGACTCATAAAAATGTTAGACTACAGGGTGGGGCTTTTATATGTCTGCATGGGATGTGCTGAACTATGTAGTACTAGTCACCCAAAATCCCAGCCCTCTGGCCCTCGGTTGGCCATTTAATGCTTGACTGCTCTTGTGACCGGGCCTGCAGTTAGCAGTTAAGATATTCGCATGTGCCCCGTCCCCGAGTTGTTGATTTTTATGGGATTTTGGCGATGCAGAAATTATTCTTAGGATGCCAGCAACGCAATTGAACCAAATAAACACAGTGAAAGCTATTATAAGTTAGAGTTAAAGTTTGAACTCTGAATAGCTGCACAGCAAGAGGAAACAAGCGACAACTGGAACAATAGTCTTTAAAACACATACTTTAAATACCTAATGATGGGATAAGATAATCTTCTGTTGATGAAACCGCCTGTAAATCAAGTTTATAGTTTACTTTACTCGATATACTAATTTACAGTATGTCTGTGGGCTTTTTTACTTTCAGCAAAAACGAATTTTGGTCACTTATTTAAATATAAAAAACTCAGTTGTTGCTTAATTGTTTGCTATATGCGCAGCTTAGTTTTTCTGCCCAACCCCGATAGTTATAATCTGTAAAAATAATGTATTTTTTTAACCCAATCCTTTGGTTTTTCCCCTTTCAACGCTAATCCCATCTCAATACAATTTATTCTCCACTCGAAGTTAGTTAGCAGCAATTTTGCTACCAATTTGAAGTACCAGCTTCCTGCATTTGACAGTTATTAGATTAACACCTAACGGCCGGCGGGATGGGATGGGATGGGATGGAGTGCACCCGATAGAGCACCCGTGTCTTTATTCCTGACACGAGACAGACAACGGATACTCGATTACTCTCCCTGTCGTTCGGACCGGGCGATGTTGCACGAAATTGGACAAACAATAAAGCGCTCAAAATGTATGCGAACATAAAATCTCGGCCGGACTGTAGGAGTAGACCGGGCCAAAACAAAAGGCCAAAACCCTGTTGGCCATGTTCGGGCGGATGGCACACTGAATACAGCATACAAGCGATGTCAATTTCAGACAAACAACCCAACGAAAGTAGATATATGCGAGAGCGCGTGCATATTGATATATGGTCAGGATATTGATATATATGTATATGGCTTATATGACATTCAAGATGGGCTCGGACTCCGTCCAGCCCCCGACTGTCCATTTGTCCATTTCGAGCAGCACATAAAAAGTGGGAGTGAGTGCCAGTTGAAAGCTGTCAGTGGCTGTTTAGATTTACGTGCCGCACTGCAGCCATGTCAGCTGAATGGCCACCACCCACAAGCCATCAGGATGTCCCCACCCCAGAATTGCACTTTGTAACAATGCAAAAACAACCAGACAGGCCCTCTCCACACTCTCCACACACTCCACACCCTGATCCTGATGCCCGTTGTCATCGCTCTGACTTTTTGTTAATGAAAGTGTCAGCTAGACAAACGCACCCAAACCCCTGGACTTACCTCACCGATAGCTCACCTCACCTCACCTAACCCCCATTTAAGGCCCGGGTCTTTTGTGCCCCGTAGCTCTGTGGGACCCATTTTGGGCCCAATAAATTATGATCCGGCTGATTTGCGTTGTGGCCATTGTAAAAGTGCTCGCCACCAATGTGCATTTTCTGGCTGTCGTCTGCCGACGGCGTCTTTTGTTTCGATTTTCCATTGGGCGCCTAATGGCAAAATTAAATAATTATTCTGCATTTGATAAACTGCCTACTTTTGGGGGTGATGAGCTCAAACATCGAGCTGAAATTAATAATGCTGAAATGTGTTTTCAATCAAAATAAAATTTGTATTTTTAAATAAGTAAAAGCAGAAGTTACGTAGGAACAAAATATAGAAAACCGAATATGTACTATGACAGAAATATAATTAAAAAATTAAAGAAATTAATTGAAATCAATGATGCTTTTAAACAAACGAGCAATGCTGCCATGATCATTTTTATTCTGTTGGTTCTGTTTCTATGTTAAGTAAAATATATCCGTTCTTCAAAAAATTACTTGATATTTCCGTCTAATATTTCTTGAAATGAAGACTAATTTTGGATTAAGATAAACCTTTTAGTGTTTTTTGCTCGCTTTATAATGACCTGTTATCGTCTTAATCATCAGTATCTGTTTATTTATCTAATTTTAAGTTTTACCTGCCCACTAAGTATTATAGATCTTTATAAAATAATCCTTTCTTGTAGGGGTGAGATTATATTTAAGGCTTTTAATTTTGACAGTACAAGTTTGTCAACCCTCTGTAAAAATTAATTAAAGTATAGTTGCGAATATGTCAAAAAAGCTTCAGTAAATTATGTAGCCGGCGAAATGTTTGTGTTTAGCGGCCTCAAAATAAACCTAGATATGGTTAATGTGCACTACAATTTCCTCGCATTTTATAACTTCTCCTGTCGGTCTCATCATATTGCCATGGCGAAGTGTTTAGCAATTAGCGAGCAAGTCGGAGGCCCGTCCTTATGCTCCATAATCCCAAATGCTTCTAACTCAATTTGCATGCCAGAAGGCGACAGAAGCTAAGCCGGGCCAAAGGGCTGAGCCAAGTTGGGAGGAGAAGAGATAAAGATCCTGGCTCGACATTATTAAAACGGATAAATCGCGACGTGCAACGATGTGTTGGGCGAAAGTGAAAAGCTGTGCGTGGGTAATTAAAAACAGGAGCAGGAAAAGCCAAGGATGAAGCTGGAAAACAGACTCGGATAAGGACAGTCAAGTAATTCGCATGTCGGATTTTAATTAATTCAGGGCACCAGAAACAAGAAGCGCGTAGAAGTCGGGTATCTGTCTCGTTTTCCCACCGTTCTAAGTAAGTAGGTTAATGCTGTGGATGGGGGGGTATTTTCAAAACGGAAGTAGGGGGTGGCAGACGCCTTAATTGGCGGGCGTTACAAAATATTTACCGTTACATTTACCGCTCAAAAAACGAGAGTTGCAAGAGTGGTTGGAAAAGCGGGAAAGCGGGAAAATATGATAAAGTGCGCAAATGTTTGCACTTTCCCTTTATGACTATTTAGAGACGCCAAACAGTTTAAGGTGTGAAAGGGCGGAGGGTGTCAAGCGTCGACACCCCAAAATTGTTTGGTTTCACGGATGGGGGGCGAGTGTGACGTCTTGATAAGAAGCCATTCTTATATAAATATTTTCATATTTATACAAGTAGGTAATTTATTTACATTTGATGTCTTATTTTGTACAATGTTACCCAAGCAAACTGAGCTGTAACGTTCAACACATTTTCGATTTTTCATTATTTGTAACTGTTTTGGCTGGCATTTTCACCCAGTAGCCCCTTCAAAAAACATCAGTGAATATTTTCTACGACAATAACTAAAAACATAGTCCGAAAGACTTCTTCCCCTTTGAATGCTTTGAAACTGAAACTTTACACACATTTCGTTTATAACAAGTTCTGTTGTAAAAGTTGTAAGTGGGTTTAATACTATATACAATGTGCTCTAAGACCAACGAACGTGCCACGCGACTTCACGAGCCGGGAAGAGTTTGTCGGGAGTTGCTGTACCTCAGATCCAAGGTGGTAAGTAGAGCTTATATTATATTGGCGAAAGTATAGAGTATATCAAGTATTTTTCTAAGAGAAAGTTATAAACAATTTTACAAGTCATGAACTTTTATCTGGATAACTTGCGGAATCAGTAAAATTAAGCTTGTTATAGATATAATTTCAAGATGATATCTCGTCTTTATTCCATTTAAGTCCGTGTTTTTTGTATAAAGAGTTTAAAAGATAAGTTAGTCCAAATTGTTAAAAGCTTTCATTTATACTTGATGGTTGTTGATTAAAAATTAAATTAGAATTTGAATAAAATCTTATTTTATGTTTTTAATTACTGTTATTTAAATATTAATAGTTATTAAAGTTTGTATTTATTCATAACTGTTTCTCGATTGTCCAGAAGAAAAAGTCATAACTCGTCAAAATTATAAATTTTCAGCTTTTGAATTTATTAATTTTAATTTTTCCTACTACATTTATATTATTACAATCGAGTTATATGTATTTTAGCCGACACGTGAAGTCCCTGCCTTCACCTACCAGGCACTGCAGCCCAACACTGTGGTAAAGCCTCCTCCAAAGTGAGTTGAAAATTTTACAATTCAGGGAAACCAATATGGTAAAAGTTTTTACCTGTGAACTCTGCTCTCTGACCTACAGGATCGACATCTTCAAGCGAAAGCCTGTGAAACAGACCGTGTTTAAGATCTACTTTAACCGCGGCGACATTCCGTGTGTGATGTCCGGCCGGAGCAGCAAGCAGGATCCGACCAAGGAGCGTCCGGTGAAGTGGCACTGTACGCCGGAGGATCTCGACTACTGCTACTATCTGCCCATCTTCATGGACGGGCTGGCGGACGTGGACTATGACACGCGGTTGCTGGCCGTCAACGGGGCCATCGACCTCATCATGAGGTCCCCCAAGAAGGTGCTCCCAGTACTGCCCAAGCTGATCCTTCCGTTAAAAAGGGCCTTTCAGACGCGCGACAAACGGATCATCATCTCCGCTCTGCAGGTCATTCAGCTGATGGTCCGACTAGGTGAGCCAGCAAAAATATGAGAAATTTGCAAACAACAAGATCAGTTTGTTGATACAACACACATATGTCCTTTACGGATGGTAAAAATATATTTAAAATTTTAAATAAATATTAGTTTAAACAATTCAATCTTTTAAAAACAAACTGAGTTGTACGATTAACAAACGGACATGGCTATTTGTTATAACAAATAAGAACGTTTAAATTTTTGCGTTATATTTTTATAGGGGAAACAAATAAATAAGATAATAAATGTTCTTAGCTTAGAACTAAGTTAATAACAAAATATATATTTAAGTATATTTATAGTACTGATTTTATAGTGTAATTTGCAGCACTAAAATGACGTATGATTAAAATGAGGTTCTTAACTATGGGAGTTTTTTAATTATTATTTTAACATAAACTTCTTGTTCATATTTTTATTATTTTTTTCTGAAAATGGCTTTTATTTAAAATCTTGTACAGAAAACTAAGGCAACAAAACAATACAATACAAATTAAACCTCATATTTCTTGGATGCTAATAAAAATATAATCAAATCCACAGGTCCCTGTGTGGGTCAGGCCCTTGTGCCCTTCTACCGCCAGTTGCTGGCCGTGTGCAACCTGTACAAGAACGTCAACGTGAACCTGGGCGAGGGCATTGACCCCGATCGCAACGTTCGCATCGGTGACGTCATCGAGGACACCCTGAAGCTGCTGGAGTATTGCGGAGGTCCCAACGCCTTCATCAACATCAAGTACATGGTGCCCACCTACGAGAGCAGCGTTTTCCCCAAGTGCGAGGCACCTGAGCCCCGAGACACCTGAAATTTTAGCTTTCCAGTTTTCTTTTAATGAGTTAACGTGTTCAGTTAACGATCTTACGAGCCAAATTAATGTTTGTGGACATTCAAATCGGGGATAAGTAAAAGCCAAATTCTTGCATTCAGTTTTCAGCACGGATAGTCGGAAAAATCATGAAATATCTATACAGTTTATAAAGGGAGATTACTGGATGATTGTCTTGACTTAAGCTTATTTGTGTGTACACATCTGTTTCTTCATTCTGAAAGTCAAATTTTATTTAAGTTAAATTTTAGTGTTTTATGTTTTATTATTGCTCAAGATTTTTAAAACGTTAATTGTCATAAAGTGCTATATAGACTAATGTTCTATACTTACATTTCGTTATCATTGATTTATATCTTAAATTTAGAACTTTCTTTTATTTTCGTTTTGTAAAATTATTGCCTAGAATAACGGATTTTCTGAAATTAATACTTCGATTTACCTTTCTTCATGAACTTTTTATTTTTTACACATTTTTTGCTCAGTATCAAATTTATTAAAGAGTTACCGAATATTCTGAATTGGGCCCCACACCCAAAATCCTAAACCTTCATTTGAACATTTTCACTTTAACTACTTAGATTCCCGTGTAGGACATTTTGCCTAAAGGAATATTCATGTTCAATTGCACTTACCCCGTACTTGTGTCATCGACTTACCACCCCCACCCCACCCACAGGAAGGTCGCCATCTGTTAGACAGTCAAGTGATAAATGCCTAATTAATTTTTAATTTTCGAAAACACAAAAAACGGATGGGGAAAAGCAGACGCTGCACAATATATATTTTTATGTTTTCTGTTTCTGGCCAATAGAAGAAGTCGGACCATAAATAAAAAGCTCATTACAATAAATCATAAAGTGAAAATTGTTTAATTCGCCCTGGCTCTTTTAATGGAATATCCGTGTAGCGAATGTCGAGTGTCTGGCTGGCAGCATTTGTCTAAGGATGCGTGTTCCTCCCCCATCTCACTATCCTGTCTGGGTCCTGGTTCTGCCCTGCCATTCCCCTTATCTCTGGCTTAAATCAACCAAACGGCCCATAGACTTTTGACTTTTGAGCGCTACTCCGCTGCTCTGTTGAAAAATCGAAGGATGGGCCCACTCTAAATTTAATTTGGTTAAATTGCTTGGGGTGGATGTGGTTTAGACCTCTGCCACAGCGCTCACTTGCTATTTCCAAATTGCTCATTGCGCTTTTCGGCGTAATTAAGGGCTACCCTCCAGAAATTTTCAAAAACAAATCTTGTTATCAACGCGCACCAACACGAAACAGTTGCTCCTGTTCGGTTACTGGCTAGGCTGTTGGTCACTCCGACTACACTCAGCACAATCTGCCAACTCCTTGAATACAAAAAAACTCGTTACAAAATTATTATTTCAGCAAAAAAGGTTTATAGCTATGGCGTTTCTCCAAAAATATTCGTTCAGGTATACTGTAAAAAACCTAACAGCACTGCAAATATTTCCTGAGGCATTTGTTAAACTTTTAAGCTTTATTTTACTCTGTGTTTTACAAAACACTCGTGCTCAAAATATTGTCCTTGCTTAATTTTAAAATATTATTTTGTTTCATAAATAAAAAAATAAATCACTAGTTTAAAAATGCATTTATGATTATAACTTGTTCTTGTGTTATTTTTATTTCAACCAAATAAGTTTAATACCCCAAAAATTTTACTTATTATGAAATTAATTAAGACTAACCAAAACAAATCTGTATTATAAAACATAAGCCTTGGAAGGACAGGCAAAATATTTGTAATCACAGTTGAAATTATGATTTTTGTTTAATTGATTCAGGAAGAAAATTATTTTATTTGATTTTAAAAAAACCAACATTAAATTGAAGTGTACCCAAAAAGAAACTGTAATTTTTAGAGTGTATGATGGGATGGGAAGGTGGATTGGATGGCCTGTGACCTGCTGACAGGGTCTGAGACCCCCCCGCCTTGGCTCGTTGGCCTGTTGGCCGGTTGGCTGGTTGGTTGGTTGATTGTGGTGCGTAGATAAAAACCTGCCAAGTGTTGCAACTCAATTTGCCCCCCAAGCCAAACCACACCCCATCTGGAAATCACCCCTCGTTAGGTTGGCCTCGCATCGTTCCAGCACACAAGTTCTTAATTCACTTTTTTGGTGGCGCGTGTTTTTTGCCTGCTTGATTCCTTCCATTTCTGCATTTTCTTTTTTTCAATCTCCTGTTGACGGTAAATCAAACAGTCCCCCTGGGTGCAGCGTCACTTGACGACCCTCCCGTTTGGCTAAATTGCATTTACTTGCTGCGAATTTTCCATTTTATTGTGATGCTCCCGGATCGACTTTGGCTTCAGGTTCAAAATGCTGTTAAAACGTTTTGACATTTTATACGCACTTCGAAGAGTATTTTTTATTGCGTAGACAAGTCCGGGACTTGTCACCGTAATGACAGGGGGTGGAAGTGGCCAAAAAGGGTTCACCACAGGGCGCCAAAACTTTGATTTAGATGCTAAATCCTCTCAAAAGATTAAAATCGCAATTGGGATATAATGAGATGCCTAACCTTGTTTAAGGAAGGATGAGTAGAAAAATGGTTTATTGATTTTTTTATGGTTTTGTGAATTTTAAACCTGAATAATTTAAGATATAACCGAACAATACCGGTATTTTTTTTGGTTCTTCAAAAAATATCTGAGCACAATTCTTATACATATAACAAACACTTCTGTTCTTGAACCGAATTTAAAATTTTTGGCAAAATACATTTATAAGAGTTCAAAGAAATGTATAATCAATTATTAGAGTTTGGTTTCTAAAAAAAAAAAAATTACCTATACACGAGTATCAGTTGAAATATATTTGTGAGTACAAGTTCAAGAAAGTCAATTGAAAATTATTCAAAATTTTAATTATTTTAAATTATGATTGGGTTTCTTTATAAATAAAGTTGCTTGTAATTTTATATAGGGCAATTTATGGGTGGAGAAATCCATTTAAATTCTAATGCTCTCTCCTTTAAAATGGCTCTGCAGTTACTCCCCTGCTTTTCCCACCTTATCTAAATGCGATATCAATTTTTGGTGAGCTACCAAAATATTCTCTCCTGGATGGTGTCGATTCGCCCACTCTTTGGTTACTCCAATGCCCAGAAGGGCTTTTCCGTCACACCCAAACTGCCGTAGAGGGAGCAGTCGCATGCAGGACTTCCCCATTAAGTCATGCCCATGTCTACGGGTGTACGATGTGGCCAGTGGGTTGGAAATTGCTTTAATACCCCGGAAATTGCAGGAGAGTTGCATAAATTGACACGCAACGCCCCGTGGGCGCAATCCCATCCAATCCAGTGTAATGAGTATTTCAGACCTCGAAAGTACTGCCTCACTCTGCCCCGAGTTCTTATTGATTGGGATTGGGGCGAGTGCCCCAATATTTAGTGGAAGTATGCAAAACAAAGAATAACCCAAAGAGAGCTTGCTATATAAATCAGTTGTTAAACAAAGAAAATCACCACTCAGCGAGAAGCAGTAATTTGTGGAGAGCAAAGATCTCACATTTGTACATATAAGTGCATTATTTAGTTATGAGGTATTTCAGATATTTCTAAGATGGTCAGCTCAAAACAATTCAGTCAACAAAAAACCGGTATACAAAAAAAAAATTTTTTTACAAATCAATCAATTTTATTTTTTAAACAAACGCTAGTCAATGAAAATAAATTACTTTATATACACAGTTAATGAAAAATGAAAATAACCTAAACATCCATGTTTACATTTATATTTATTTCAAAAATATTATACTGATGGGCTGTCCTACTTTTCATTTGAAAAAAAAGTAAAAACTCCCTACTGATACGTTTACAGTATTTTCCTTCTCTTCGAGTAACCATTGAAATTATGCTTTTTATTAATTATTTCTTAAAATTCTAACACTGCAATACTAAAAGGTACAATTTTTGTATACCTTGCAGCGCTTTAATTTATTAATCTGCTTCCCATTTTGACACATTTTACACTGCTCCTGTTATCCTGAAAATCCAGGATGCCCACGGCTGAGCTCTTTACTGTGAAGCATTAAGTGTTTACAATATCTGCTGGGCACTTTCCAAACTCTTATATAATAGTTCTTATCAAGTATTAGGCTTGGGTTTATTTGCTTTTCAAGTTTCAGCTGTCCCGTTGTGGGGGGTAAGCCTTCGTGCAGAACCGCGTTTGTGTGATCGAGGCTGTTTGACCAGACACAAAGAGCCATTGTGGACTTTGGGCCCCGCCAATCCGTTTGTCCATTTGTGCAATCCGCACTTAGCCGGTCACGACCAGACATAAAGAGTCTGCCCTATCGGGCATCGCAGATGTTCGCATTTTCGCGAACCACGTGCGATTTGTGGAAGCTGCCCGGAAGCGAATCGAAATTATCACCAATTTGCAGTCATCGAAATCCAATTATGGGGCGTGTGTGAGACCAGTTCTAGATCCGTTTGTAACCCGAAAGCGGGCAGTCCCGTGCGCCATATGCTGGCAGCGAGATACCCGAAAGTGCAGCGCGAATCAGAATAGAAGTTGGTGCAAGGACACTATGCAACACGGTTTTGTAAACAAGGCTCGTACATAGAGTAGTTCCTGGAAAAGTAACTTCAAATAGTTTAAATTTGACGAATAAGACGAAACTAAAACGGCTTAAGATTGGAAAACATAAATCAATATGGTAAAGGAAATAAGAGTAAGGCCTCTTTTCCAAAGTAAAATCTTTTCTCACTTGTTTAACATTTTGTCATATTTCTGTCAGTTAAGTTAACATTTATTTTACTTACTTTTCTTCATATTTTATAGTGTTCTATGATATTGCAAATACACCAAAAAATATAAGTTGCAAAAAAACCAAAAACTGATTTAGAGAAACTTATTATACAATTCAATGGTGAACGTTTAAAAATCAAAAACTAAGGCCAGGTGGAACCAGTCCTTATCAAACTTTGTTGCCCAGTGTAATCGGATTAGGCTGGCTGCAGTTTTCCGCAGAACCGTAGGGAAACACAACAAAAAAACATAATTTGCGAGAATTGTCACACGACACGACGTCGGGGCACTTTGTACTGACTTATTTGCAATTTGCGAAATGAAAGCGGGAACGAAAGAGGATGAAGGTCACAGGGAGCAGGGTGGCGTGGAGTGGGGTGCCCAAGTGGAACTCGGCAGACGGGATACTAAATCATGCATGTCAAGTCGAGTAGTTGTCAAGTCCCAGTCGCATCTCTATCGAAACTCATCATAATCGCCAGTGCGAGTACGCATCATTATCGGCTGCATTCTCCCCGGGGGTTGACCCCACCCCCTAGAGAAGACACACCCACCCCCAGCACTCTCCCTTTCGCTTTTCGCTTAGTTCCGGCATGCGACAGATGCAACAGACGTGCAGACGTCCGGGGTTTGAGGTCTGGGGCATGGAGTATGGGGTTTTTGCGGTACAACCGCAAGCGGGTCTTAAAAGAGCCACCCTCACCACCCCCCACTTTGTCCCTCGAAAATGTCACTGCTCATTGTCAGCTAAGTGTCGAGAGGAAGGGGGGTTCTTTTGGGGGCGGACGGTCAACAAGCCACAGGAGCAGCGGCAGCAACAGCCCTTGAAACGGCATTTCCACTTTTCCATTTCCATTTTCAAGGGCCTTAAACCAACTTTTTTGCACTCAAGCAACCTGCCAGATTACGTCGATGTGGAAGGTGGCCATAAAAAATCCTTGCATGCACAGTGGGTCAAGATGCTTTGTTTTAACTGCAGTTATTTGCTATTGCTATTAATGATTTGAATATCCGATTAAAAAATAGTTGTGTTCTATTTTAAGGCCTCTTTACACCTCAGTAGGAATTTTTCGAAATGGAATTGTAAATGTTCCACGTCAGATTACATTTTCTGTTATTCATTTGGGAGAATTTTTCCAAAAATTGGGAACTTATTGATAAAATCGTGACAAAGAAAAAAAAATTCTACCTGCTTATAAAATGGATGATTGGTAATTATGTTCTTTTAGTTTGAGTGTATTAAAAAGGTTAATTAATTCCTAACTATTGTAGTGTGTTATTACTGCAGATTGCCATCATAAACTTGGGTCTAGCGTCGTTGCTGCTGAAAAACCGGGACAAAATAAAAAGGCGCCGACGCAAATGTTGGGTCAATCCCTATCTGAAGAAAAGAAACTTTCAAGGAAGATTCGCGAAAGATTTCGTCGATATGGTGAACAATCCATCCGTTTTCTTTGAAAATTTTCGAATGTCCTATCTAACTTTCCTGGACATTTTTTCAAAAATTGAGAAACATTTGCAGCCATTGCGCGAAACTCGCGCCGACATTATACCAGCTGTATGTAAATTTGCCCTGGTTTTAGAATACCTTGCATCAGGTGATATACAAAGCCATATAACATCAACTTATCGTATCAGCAAGGCGAGCATGTGCGGTATAATTGTTGCTGTTTGTGATGCTATTGCGATCGAACTATATGGTGAAGTCCCTTCCTGGGAGAAAAATGCTATGCTTAATTACGCCAAGCAGTTCGAGAGCGAATGGCATTTTCCCAACGGTATAGGGGCCGTGGATGGCAAACATATAGCAGTTCGAGCACCGGTAAACAGTGGCAGTGCCTTTCACAACTATAAAGGATTCCATTCGATTGTGCTAATGGCGGTTTGTGATGCAAAATACGCGTTCACTTATATAAACGTTGGAGCGTACGGCAGTGAAGGTGACGTAAATGTTTTTTCTGCTTCACAGTTTGGAATGGACATTCTCGGTGATAGACTTGAATTTCCAAATGACACCATCATTAATGGTAGGCGGATTCCCTTCTTTTTAATAGGAGACGATGCATTTCCACTGTGTAAGAGGATTATGAAGCCGTACAGCGGAAGAAATCTTGGAAGATCGGAGCGCATCTTCAACTATCGGTTGAGCCGCGCTCGTAGATGTATAGAAAATGCTTTTGGAATACTCAGCTGGAGGTGGATATGCATGCAAAGAACTCTTAATTGTCAACCAAAAACGGCGCAAAAAATTACAACCGCCTGTTGCTTGCTGCATAATTTTTTAATCAGACATGGAAATGTCGACTATATTAGCGGATTTGACGAACAGCCATCTGAAACTCCTATTTCATCGCTGCAGCCATATATTGGCAGACCAAATGATTATGCAAAGATGATCAGAAACCATTTATGTGCCCATATGAATTCCAGCGCAGGAGCTGTGTCCTGGCAGAACCAGGCAGCCTTCGTCGAAGAAATCAATTAGGCATTGCAGCGAGCCAACGAAACTCAAGCACCATATTTTTACACATAAAATAAATACAATTTTTTTAATTTTCAAGTGCTTTTATGTTTGAAGCTTTGTCCTTTTTAGCTATTTCCGCACTTCTTGTAAAGCTTCATTAGAAAAGTCCTCCATCATCGCATTCCAAAATGAAAACATTTCCTGAGTTTTAGAGGACGTAGTTGCTTGTTTTTGTTGGACCACCGAAATAAGGTCCTTCGCGGACTTTATAAGTTTTCTCCTCTGTAGGATCTTTTTCTGGCTTTTTCTTTTTGCCCTGCAAAGTAAAATTAGTGAAAAATAAAAATGTGGAAGTTTATGGAACTTGCATAATCATATAGTCCAGATTTTAACAGAATGTCTGCATCAGAATGAACGTCCTGAGAAGATGAGGGTTCATTTGCAAGTTCCGGAACGTGCGGAGATGAAAATGTCCTACAAAATTTTATTATAAACTAGTCAGTATTGGTAAGAGTTAGTTTAACTTACTTTTCTTGTTGGACAAACTGTGAAGAATGACATATGTTCCGCCATCTCCCAGTCAATTTCTGGCTTATTTTCATCTGACTCCTCTGCTTTTATTACTTTAACACCTCCAGCGCCTCCAGATTTTGCCTTGTGGGCTGCCTTCTTTTCGTGTGATACCGAAGGCTATCACGAAGGGACATCCATGTGGACTTGCACTCATCAACTGCAAAGGAAGGAATAATACTTCCAATGGAAATATATGCATGAGCTCCTCACCTTCTTTTTCCGTTGCAGCTGCAACAGATTCCCATGCACTTCTGATGGCATTTATGTTGCAGTGGTTTTTGTTTGTCAAATCCCATAGTTCGGGTTTCGCTTCAATGGCCTTGATGATTTTAATTGTATCATCGCGACTATTTTTTAAAATTTTTTTTTTATTTTTTCGAGCTCCCGACATTTTCGACACTCAACCGCGTGACAACAAAGGCAATGAGTACTATGATATTCCTATAACCTCATGGAACATGTACCCAACTACATATTCCAATCGAGCCAAATGGAATTGTAATAACAGAACCAAATTTTACTTCTGTTGAGCTAATGGAAAATTTGACATGGGCCTTCATATAATATTTTTTTGACCTATGCTAAACTTAGGATGCTTTTCTTCAAATACATACAAAATTCCATATGAGGTGTAAACTCAAAATGTAAAATGAGATGGAATAAATTTCTATTCCATCTCAGTTTTATCAGATTTGTATGAGAATTTTGATTCCATGTCATATTCCTACTGAGGTGTAAAGAGGTCTTTAGCAAAAAAAAGTATAAAGGCATTTGTTTTAATTGTTTAAAGTACATTCATACTCATTTGGCCCACTGTTACATGATCAACAAATTCGTCTTTACCACACAGTTAAACTGTCCTTAATTAGTCTTTAGTTCTTTAACAATTTTCCCAGTTGCATTTTTCCCAGCTTAAATTTGATCCGAACCCGATTGGCACTGAACCACTGTGGTTCCCATCCAGCGCAAGAGCACCACCGCATCAGCAGCATCGGGAGCAGCAGAAGGAGCGACGGCGACACAACAAAGGACACATAGACGATAAGACGACGACAACGGCAAAGGCAGCCGGCTCTTGCTGCTTCCGCTGCAGCTACACTGAAAACAAGGACTACGTCAAACATTCTTTGAACATAAGCGGCCTAAAAAAATTTTAAATTATTAAAAAGACTTACAAATTTTCAAACCTTTTGGGTTAAAAATAAAGATTTATATGTGAAAAACATGCCTAAGGACATTTGGGATTAAGAAAAAAGCCCATTATTTTCAGAATATAATAACTAAACTTTAACCTTTAATTCCGTTAAAGATTAAAGATATAATTTGTATATAACATCAATAGTTGTGAATTCAGTATAAAATTAAAAATCCGTAGATAGTATTTAACAGCTCTTTTATAAAAATAAAACAAATAAAATCCAGCCAGTAAGCCAAATTTAAATAATATTATATACATATATTGCCTTTACCACTTTTAGTTAAGTAATATTTGGAGTAAAACATATTTGAATTTCCCCAATTTTCCACGTGCAGGGAAATGTTGCTTGTCGGGGAAAAAAGAATGACAAAGAGGGGGTGGAAAAATGATTTCCACTTCGGCGGGTGGCAGCGGCCAAGGGCAGCCGACACCCGACTACAATAAAAGCAAATTCAATGCGTTTTGTGATAATTTCGCACTACACGGGAAACGAGAAACGATAAACCCGAGCAGACAGAGACCAGAAAACAAGAGTGAAGGAAAGAGAAAATGCTAAAGCCGTAAACGAGCAAATAATAAAAATTTTATATACAGCCAAAAGAGAAAAAAATAATAATAATACGAGGCTATATAGAAATACATGGGTGTGAATAGTCAATGAGGGTCGGAAGTGCGGATGAGGATCGCGGGATCGCAGGGGATGAGAGGATGATGTTCCTGCAAGGTGTCGAGTTGCCCTTCGGTGGGTGTGGGAGCTACTGGGGGTGGTGGCCTTTCCTCGAGTGGTTGCAAATCAAACGGCAACAATGCAATCAAAAAAAAATTCGGTACCCGGGTGGGTGCAAATTTAGTTATTGTCCTCTGAGTCCCGTGGGTCCTTTGGGACTGCTTCGGCCATAATTTAATTCGGCTGGCCCATTATTTCATTAGTTCGAGGATGGCCCCCGAAAATTGTGCAATTTATTCGGATTCGGAAGGAAAATAAGATATGGAATGAGAAATGGGAGTAATATTGTGTAAACTGCAAATGGCAGCTAGACGCATAAATTAGTAAATTTCGATTTTGATTTTGCCAGTTTAATTGTTTGCAAACTGGTCCTTGTTGGGGCTCCAGCAATAGTAATTGTCTTTGGTTGGCCAAACATGTTGTATCTTTGTATCTGCATCTGTTAGATAGGTGTCTGCCCAGCCTTTTGTTGGCTTTTACCGAAAATTACCAAAGTGAGTATATCAAAAATCCAATTTCCATTCACAGTGCAGCCCAAAAGTATGCAGTTGTCCGTTCCGAATGGGTTTTGAGCCCCCACTCTCCACCAGAGATACTCTGAAGCTGCGTTTTTCTGGTCTTGAAGTGCCCAGAGAATTATGCAAGCAACTCGCTGGAAACGCACTTGAACTTCTCCTCTGGCCGGCGAGTGCAGCACAAATGCATAGAAACAATGAAAATTAAGTTGATGTAAGCAAATGCAAAACTTTATGCAAATCGCCGGCCACCACACAACGCACAGCAGCAGCAAGAAGCTGTCAGTCAGGCGGTCGAGAGCAGTTACCAAACGGGGAACTGATTCTGGCCCGGATTGCACCCATCGAGATGGAGCCAACAAACACTGTACTAAACAAGTCAGAGCGCTGAAGGGAATGTGACTTTAACTCGATACCTTATCAGACTTAGTTACCTGACTTTTGGAACCTCTTCATCTTGAGTGTTTATGAGGGAATATGACTTTAACTTTACACGTAAACAGACTTAGTTTACTGACTGTTGGAACCTTTTCATCTTAAGTTAAAAAAAAACACACATGCATCCAAAACATGACTAGTTTCATGTCGTTAAACAATAGCTTAAACTTCTATTAAATTCAAATTTATAAGAATACTACTTTGTTTCAGTTTTGTTAGAAGAACTACACTTTTTTATTAAATTTTAATTTTTTTTTATATTTGTAGTCATAATTAAGAAACTTGTATTTTTTTAATTGGGAAAGAAAAGCTAAAAATTTTTTTAAATACAATGCACTTGGGGATTTGAAAAAAATATTTATATTGAGTGTATGAATTATAAATGTTACTCAATTATTCCTGTTTTAATGTCAAGGTAATGGAGCTGTGATTTAAGAAGAACGATATTCGCGTTATCTTTGAGTGACAAATTTATTACTTTTCTTAAACTTTAGCTCTTAATACACTCCTAAAAACTGTACAACAAATACCTACCTAGAAAACGTTGAACGTGGTAAAAACTTACAAAATAAATAACTCTGAAATAACTACAAAAAAACATATCTTTAAAACATAGGATATAAACTAAATGAGTCTTAAATAACATTTATTTAGCATACGAGTTTTATAGAATGTAAGAACGTGAACTCGGCAAGATAAAATATTTCTGGGCAGGGAAACACTTCCTAGGCAAACAATATTCCCCTGAATATCTCCAGATTCTAGACCACTCATACCTTGCAATAAAAAGGTTGACAACGAAATCCATCTGTTTAATGGGTTTGGACCAACCCACTGCCGGAACCCACCCACATTTGCTTGATATGTGCTTCCCCCACATATCCATGTCCACATGTATGCCCGTCTAATCCCTGAGATTACAAAAGCCTTCCCGGACGACTCTGACCCCACCGCAGTAAGGGGCAAAACTATTACGCTTGATAAATTCGAGATTAAAGTGCATTTGCAGCCGGGCCAGGATCTGTTGGCCGGGCCCAAAGGGCAAACAATTTATGGCCATACATTTGCAGGATTTCTTTCGTTTTCTTTGGCTTTGGAGTACTTGGGCAACCCGGGAGCCCTTTTAATTATCACACGTAATGACAGCGCCAAATGCAATTGCTAATTAATTGCCTTGAATGCGGGGATGGAATTTATGGCTTATACATTTGTTTGGCCCGACATTATTATTCCAACATGTGCGGTTATGGGGAGATCTAGATCCATCTAATGCAATTTCCCTCCTCAAGGAAGTGGTTGATTCGGGGGCGTTGCTTGACAAATGGGAAAATGCTTCATTAGTGCACCACCACCGCCGGGCTTAGGGGAGGAAAAACAATGCAGTCAGGCCAAGAAATACGGATAAGAAAGTCCCCAAAATACACTTAATAAACCTGCGAATACAACGCAATTTATTTTCAGAGCCAACTTGAACTTGAGACGCTATGAACTTCGTATTCGTTTTTCGAGTAGCTAATGACGATAATCGCTTGGCGGCTGTCAAAATTGCCGCAGAATATAATTGCCAATGGGCCATAGAGAAGCGCTCGACGTCCCATGATTAACGATGAGAGCATTATGAAAAAGCCCAAAAACAAAACACAGAATGGAGAACAAAAAGCACCTGCTCGATACAATGGAATCTCCAAGATACAACGGAAACTACATCGAAACAATCACAAAAGATGCTAGCCAACCGATTAGGTCCAATTACTGGGACAGGGGTACCTAACACGGGGCTCTGACCTACGCATAACGCTCAGATGCACCGGGCCCCACCCACGAGTGCATCGGAAACAACGGCAACGGCAACAACTCACTTCAGCCCAGTCGAGATCTTATCCGCAAAGCTCTAACAAGCCGTCAACAACAGAAGCACACTAAGAAAAAGTATTACAGATATTGGATAATTAATTTTAGATCAATTATATTTTGCATATGCAGGTCCTGGGCTTCAGTATTGTCTTTGAAATCTCTAAGAACTATTTTAAAAACTTTAAAGAACAAAAAAGCCACCCTTCAGTATTGATATTATCCGATTAATATCCTTTCGGAACTGATAATCTTCAAACAATAAGATGATAATATTTGTAATACTTAAGGAAGAATAGATAATCTAACGTCCGATAGATTTATGGAAAGGTACTTTGTTGATATACTGTTAAACCATATTTTTTCGGATTTGGTTTCACAAAAAAAACTAATTACAATGTGGCTATGGGTTAATATATCATTTTTTTTCTCTGTGCAGTAGCATCAACAGAAACTAAAATAGAATTAAAAACAAAAGCAACTTTTTCTCCTCTCCAGCTTCGCCAGTTAATTTTAATGAATCTCCGTAGATATTCGAAATCAACTTGGTTGTTTTGCCTCGCTTAGTTGTTAGTCGGCGGTTTTCAAGTGCGCACACGAGACGCGCTCCACTCTCGAGATCTGTTCGAGAAACTCCTAAGGAAATACCCATTACTATATTCGGTTCTCTATTGCAAGATGCTGTCAACAACGAGCTCTTTCACCGCCCACCTACTGTTATTTTTTGGTGGCCTGCTGCTAACTCATCACTGTGTCCAAGGTTGTTCAGAGTAATTGGTCAACAATCAATCACGCGGCGGGAGGAAGAAGTTCGTCCATTAGTCAGCAGGAATTTTCGGGAATAGACCTGGTTTCGTGTTACCAAAATCGAGGGAAATTCCAGTGGTGGGGGAACTACGAAATCAAGCAATCTTATCAGATCGCTTAGCATGAGTCTGTAGGCGGAGTTATTGGAATAAAAAAATCTAAATCTAAATCGGGATATATTATTTAATTTGAAATGATTAAGGCTACGGTCAGGCGATGGAATTACTTAATAAACTTCTAAGAAATTTACACATTAAATTTAAACATAAAATTTCAAGGTTAACATTTTTTTCACAAAACTCAAAGAAATCTTAATTATCTACACAGTGAAAATGTTTGGCTTACATTTGTACAAAATGTTTACCTTTTCTAAATGTTTCTACCCATTTTTTGAACCTTAAAAATTTTGTTTTTTGATTTTAAAATGTTGCCCAACTTAAAGGCAGTTAAAATTTTTAAAATTTGCACGGAATTTTTTTTTAACCTTAATTTTAGAATGACAGTTTAAAAGGGAATTTTGCTCAAGTGGTGTTCTCTGTGTACATCATAAAAACATTTTTTCCGTTGGTAATTATTTTTATAATAATTATAAATTTTTTGATTAATTGGATAAACATTTTGCTTAACGAAAATCCATTTTATTATAAATGAATTAATATAAAACCCCAATAAGCTTGGCAAACACTATTTTAATTAAAACTTGTTTCGAAAAATCATATTTCACCCCAAAAGTACACCAATCTGTGATGAGATTATCGCAGAATTAAGTGAACAAACCGCAGTATTTGCAAGCACTCGTAGGTCCGTGGCTCACCAGAGACTTGAATCCGTGGTGGACCCTTACCCTGTGCCTCCGCATCCATACTGAGGAGTCACTCCCTCAGCGAAATCCGATTCTGATTGCGACTAATCCCATAATTGTGGCTGTGACTGTGGCCGTGCATATTCAAGTGCAGCCTCAAATCGGTCAGCAGCAGCTGAAGTTCCAGATTAGTCCAGTCGGTTGAATCGCTTGCGAGCGGTACGGTGCATGTCCATAAATAAGTCAGCGTGCGCTAATTGCATCACTTATATGCCACGGACCCGCACACGCTCCAGTTCGTCCGATTAAAGTCCAGGCTGGAGCTGGAGATGGTGATGGTGGGGATAGAGGTGGAGTGGAAGTGGGTCTGTAGTGTTGGCTCAACTTTAATTAAATTTCTGGTAAATCTAATTTCCATGCTAAACCGAAAACAAACAACGATGATGACGGCGCTGGCAACCAGGTCAGGCGGGTAAAGTGTCCTCCAAGTTGGATTTCGATGAGAGCGCTGGCAGCAACAATCAGACGGGCTTACCCGGACAGCCGGGACAGGTGGGTGGATCTGGGAACGGGAGCTACGACCAGGGCACGGGACGCAGCTTTAGCGGCGGAGGAGGGGGCTCTGGCGGGGGCGGAACATCCAGCGGGGGAAATCGACCCAAGATTCACGGTGTCCGGGTGACCGTCGACACGGGCGATGGCCAGCAGCAAACGAAAGGTAATTAAATTCGCTCACACCCCAGCGGCCAAATGCAAAACACGAAAACTAACGAACTCAATTCCCTTCGGTGCCCCCAATAAAAAAAATATATAAAGAGTCCAAGGAGAGCGTGGAAATTACGGATTTGGGCAAGCACAAGAAGCGTGTTGGCATCCACACGGACATCACGTTCGAGATAACCTCCGATGCGGACGGCAACGAGACCAGTTCCGCCCAGCAGCACGGCGACAAGGGTGAGTACTCCTCGTAATCGCATTCCAATTTCACTTTCTCTCTTGCACCGAGTAAATAAGGATCAAAGCTTTTGCAGGAATAAATCAAGGATTATATTTGGATAAAGACTTTGAAATGTCTCTTAGGGGGGTCTACAAGCATTGAAGGGTTAATTTAGATTCTTTTTAAATTTCTAGGGTTCTAATGATAAGTTATATAGTACCAATCTGAAATAATGTTGTCATCAAACCGTTGGATCAGATTCATCAATGCAGGGATCTTTTCCATTTAAATTTAAGATGTAAATACCAAACTTTGAGTCTATCAAACAAATATAAATATATAAATAAATATAAAATATTTTAATTTTTGAAGGTATTAAATTAGGTAAAGATTAAAGTTGTTACATCTTAATTATAAAGTTAATTTTGATAAAAAGTGTAAAAAACCAATCCCTTTCGGCTCACTTTTTTTTTAACTCATATCTGAAGAAAAATGTAGAGCTCCGTTTAAAAGTATGCAATGCTTCTAGGATAAAATAATATTTAAAAACAAATTTTATTTGTAAGCCAAAAAAAAAGTACTATTTTAAATTTTCATTTCTTAACATAGATTCTTAAAAAAACTTTCGATTTATTTATTTACATCAAATCCAAAAATAGAGGACGCCAGTGTGCCCATTTACAAAGGTCGAGGCGGCAGCGACTCAAAACACAAGGGTCGCAAGTCATATGACCCCAAATCCCAATGGAATCCCAACTTCTCTGGGGAACAGCGGGGCTACCAGGGAAACAATCGAGGTGGCTATCAGGGATCCAACCGAGGTGAATACTATCCGCAAAGCTATCCCGAGAACGTATACACCAGCGGAAATTCCGATGCGGGCAGCATCTATAGGAATGGAGAGACCTGGACGCACTACGTCCCAGTTTGGACCACGGAGCGGGCGCCACAGGAGCAGGGGCAGATTTATCGACGACCCAGCTGGAAGCCCTGCTACTGCATGTCATCCGCGGACTTCAGACGACGGCGGGATAGCAAGGCCAGAAGGGAGCCGGGGGATCAGCACAAGGGCGTTATCAACAGTGGCGTCGTCCAGGTGGTGGATGCCAAGCTGGAGCAACCCTTCTCCTGATCATACCTTAGCAATACAAATTTTGTAAAGATATAAAATCCCTTGTCCGAATCTCAATTTGTTCACAATTTTTTTTGATGAATTAAAGCGTCATTGTAGTCACTTACTCAATTATCATTTTAATTTCTTTAACTTAATTAAATTTATTTTTTCCCGACGAAACGTAATATAATGTTATCTTCCACCAATTAATGAAAAAAGACATTAACTAATTTTTTAATTTTTATTATTCCATCCATAATTTTTAAAAGCTTTTAAATCCGAAGTTGGAAAAACATTGGAAAAGAAAACGCACAAAACAGATTTTTCTGACACTTAAACATTTCATTTTACTTTCACATTGTTATACAAAAACATTTGGAGTTGATAAGCTCCTCCCTAAGAACACGTAAGGTTTCTAGTCTTGGATCCGGGTCACTGTCGCCGCTTAGGAGTGAACACTGTGGGTGCCGAACTTGCCGTTGTCGTCGACGGAGGCGGTGGCCGCACTGTAGCCGTACTGCTTTCCGTTGATGTTAACGTTCTCGCTCTCGCCGGTGGCCAGATCCTTGTAGTTCTTCACCTGACCGTTGGAATCGTACTGAGCGGAAAGAAAAGGTCGTTAATAAACTTACAAATAATTTTAAAAATTAAATATGAAATTTAATTTTCACAAGAGATATGTTTTTTAATGAATATTTTCTAAAAAGTTCATGGGAATAAACTGCACTAATTTTTAAATTTAGAAAATTATTAACAGCAGCCAAAAAATACATTTCATGGGCTAAAAATATTTTAATAATTTAAATACGAGGTTTTTGTGTTTATGTTTTTTAACCTTCCTTCTCAATTTTCTTTATATTTTTCTTAACTTTTCATGTTTGAATTTCTGCCAGTTTTTTCATTTTAGGCAAATTGTTTAGGAACTTAAGGATACAGGTTTTTTTTTGGTGTTTGAATAGTTAAAAATAATTAAAAATAATATTCAAGCTCACCTGAGAATTGGAAGACCACTTGGACTGCTTCTCCCACTGCTTGGTCTGGTAGCCACTGCCGGAGTTACCGGCTCCGGCTCCAAATCCGGCACCAAAGTTGCCCGATCCGGCCAACTGCTGTCCGCTGGTTTGTCCCAGTCCAAAGTGTTGCTGGCCGCCCAACAGAGAGCCACTGAGCAGGGACTGCTGTCCGCCAACCTGTCCGCTCAGCAGAGATCCCTGGTTGCCACCCAGCAGGGAGCCACTCAGCAGGGAAGCACTGTTTCCGGAGTTCAGGGAGCTGGCGGAGTTCAGGGAGCTGGCGGAGTTCAAGGAGCTGGCGGAGTTGAAGCCAAAGCCGGAGTTGAAGGCCGAGTTGTATCCGGAGTTGAAGCCACTGCCGGCCTGCACCTGGTTGGCTGAGGATCCGCTGGAGCCCGCCTGCTGGAGGGCGGTCTGGTGGGCCTGACTGAGCAGCTGGCCCAGGTTGCTCTGGGAGTTCAGGCCGGTGGTGAATCCGGAGGACACTCCACTGTTGAGGGCGGAGTTCTGACCGAAGGAGCTGCCAAACTGGGTGTTGAAGGCGGAGTTGCTGCCGAAGTTGGAGGCGGTATTGGAGCCGTAGGTCAGGCGGGCGGCGGGCTGCACCAGTTGGGGTGCGGAGGAGGTGGTGGTGACCTTGCGCTGGTAGAAGTGGGCGGTCTGAGTGGGAGCCTGCACCACCTGCACAGTGGATGGCTGCTCCACGATGCGCTCCACATGATGCACGTACTGCTGCGAGCCGCCGGGGACGGTGTAGGTCACCTGCTGCGGAGCTCCTGAGCTCACCACCTTCTCGTGGCTGTAATACTGCAGGTTGCCTTGGGAAACGGGAGCAGCCTGCACGGTCTGAACTCCACTGACCAGCTGGGAGCTAGTGTCCAGGGCATTGGAGCCACCAAAGTTGACCTTCGTGCCGGCATTGGAGTTGTCAGCGAACTCCACATTGCTGCCCACCTGGTGGGCGGCGGTGCTGCCGAAGTTGGAGGCGGCGCTGGTCTGGAAGGCAGCGTTGCTGGAGAAGGAGGAGCCGAAAGAGGCAGCGTTCTGGGAGCCAAAAGAGGCAGCGTTCTGGGAGCCAAAAGATCCAGCATTCTGGGTACCAAAACCGGAGCCAAAGGAAGAACCGACGCCTCCAGCACCAGCACCAAGTCCAACACCAACACCGCCACCCAAGGTCTCAACGGCACCACCTGAGCCGCCAGAGCTGGCTCCTTCCGCGGATTCCGTCGCACCCACTGAGTCGTAGGAGCTCTCCAGTTTTCCCAAGTTGGCGGAGCCATCAGCCTGGGCAGTGACTCCTCCGTAGCCACCTCCATAGCCACCTCCGTAGCCGCCTGCGTAGCCACTGCTCTTGCGTGCCTGCTCCAGCGCCTGCTGGTGGGCATTGTAGTGGCTAAATTGGTAAGTTAAATCAGTTAAAAGTGTACCTAAGTGCACTAAGATTAAAAACGCTCTTTAAAGTAAAATATATTTTTTTTAGCTAAACTTGCATAAAGTATTTATAAAATTAAACTTTTTCAAAATTTTGAAAATTAGGAAAAAAATTTAGTTTCTTTATCAAATCTAAGCTAAAATCTCTGTAAATGTGCTCTTACTTTAATGCTTTAAAATACTGCCTTTTAATTCTAATAAAGAATATTTAAAGCATTCTACAAATGTATTAATTTGAAGTAGAAGTACTTCCTGTTATAAATAATTTAAATATTTATAAAACTAAAATTAGCCAAAACGGTTTCAGAAACTTTTAGATTCTTAAAAACTCGGACTTATCATAACTTATGAGCTTTTAAAAAGATTTAAAAAGATTTTGCTGATACTTAATAGTTTCGTATTGCACATAAAAAAAATATTTTTTATTTTAGAGATACGTTTTTGTCTAAGTGCCTTACCAAATATTGCCTTAACAGTTCTGATTAAATTAAGTCAAAATTTTGAAGTGCCATGCCAGCCAATGGGGAAATTTCAATTTTTGCGAGTTCAAAAAAGAAAGATCTGTGTCATTTGCCACACGGCACTTACCGAGTATGAAAACTGTCCCGTTTGGGTCTGTCCACGTTAAATGGATGAAGTAAAAAAGGTCAAGGACATACTATAGATCTTGGGTGTAAATTCGTTAAGCCCAACTTACCTGGCCTGGAAATCTGAAAAATTTAAAAAAGGTAAAGGTATTAGCTTTTTGATCAATTAATTGATAAACTAGTGCAAATGTGTTTTATTCTGATTCTTAACTCGATCCTAGATACTTAAATATTAAAATGACATTTTTTTTTAAATATGTTTCTAAAAAAGTACGATCTACTTTCTTCTAAATGTCATAATTTTCATGAAAAACAAGTATATGCTTTTCAACGATTTACGATCTCTTATCGCCGCACGCGCCACCTTCTCTAAAATTATTACACAATTTTCCCAAGTTGTTTTGTAAATACTTCATTCAGGGAAAATACGCCAATGCCGATGACGACACTTAAATTCACCAGAGCTAATAAGCCACCTTAAGGAACTTCGATCGGATTAACAGGATCTTTATAGCACACATTACTTCGAGTTTGTCAGTTTTAGGATATTTGAATTTTTAAATATTTTTAAATATTTCACTACCTGCACAAACCACACCCAGGCAAAGGGCCAAAATCAGCAGCTTATTCATTTTGCTAACTTTTTTTTTATTTTCGTCCGGGAAAACGTTCGACGGTCGCGATTGAAATTGAACTAAGGAATCGAGCGAGTCGATGCGCGCTTTAAAGCCCCAGACATTGGAGATGATAAGGGCCACATATAACTCAGACTTGAACCGATTGATTCTTGACCTAGAGAGGATGCTCCTCTGGGCTACGAACTGATAGTGTGTGCTATATACACGTCGAATTGGAGCTCGCAATTGGTGCAGAAAGCCGAGTGATGAAAGTAATTGCGACATCATCTCCCTATATAGAACATGTTTTATTTCATTTTTGATGGTCGGAGGAACCTTGCTCAAGACTTACCTACTTAGTATATAGTTGCCATGTTCGCCTGTGAGCATTATCACTTCAGCGATTATTTATTTTTATGATTATTGTTATAGGTGGAAGACGATTGTAAAAGGCTCACTTTGAACTTAGAAAAATGGTGACCAAGGTGAAGGAATATATAAAAGACCTTCATTTCGAATTCGTTTTCAGGAAGTATACATTTCCCTTTTCGATTTACTTGCGGAACTAATTAGCTAGTTTTGTAAACAATCTTGGTATGAATTTTGTTTACAAAACTGCGTCTTGGGAATCAGCTTGAGGTCTGAAGAGATAACGATCTTGTTAGTCTGAAGTTGTGTAGTATTACCGCGCTTAAATTTTGTTCCATTAAAATGATAACAAACATTATTTATTATATTATATTATTATTAAAATTGTTTCTAGTTTCATAATATCAATTATTATTGAAAAAATCTTATATAGATTTCCTTCAAATGAGTTCTTATAATTATAAGTAACTTTACTAACTTAGATGCAAAAAGTCTATAAATGCTTAAAATCTACCGGGAATCTGATATGAAAAAAATTTAAAACAAGAAAGAACGCTATAGTCGGGGTTCCCGACTATAAGATTTGCGATACTCATTATTCCTTTTAAAAAAACAAAACGAAAAAAAATATAGAGTCGCCACCTATGGGGCTAAAAAACAAAACGAAAAAAAAAACGATAGAGTCGCCACCTATGGGGCTACATTAACTACATATGTATAAGGCATAGCAAAATGGTCTATAACTTCTTTATTATTTATTAGAGCACAAAATGGTTCGGAGTGTAGTAAGACAGTGCACATATCATTATATTTCTTTTTAAACCGTAACGATTGCATACAAAATGAGGGCGCCACAGATTTTCGCGGTTTGTGGGCGGTAAAAGGGGCGTGGTCAAGTTTTGAAACAAACTTGATCTGCGCTTTGTTTACTAGTATCTGTTCCCAAAATTTGGTGGTTCTAGCTCTTATAGTTCCCGAGATCTCGACGTTTGTACGGACGGACAGACAGACGGACAGACAGACATTTGATCGTTTACAGTATTTGCTTACTCTTCGAGTATCGCAAATAAAAATGGTGAATCAGCTAGAGGTCTAAAGAGATAACGATCTGGTCAATCTGGTTGGAGAGCTAAAGCAGTGTTTAAAATTGTATTTGAGTTACTACACCTAAATTTTTTTCCGTTAACACCATAATGAAAATAATTTTTAAAATTTTTGCCCGGTTTCATAATTTTTATTATTATTAAAAAAAGTGAAACACTACTAAATTTAGTTTTTTTATTATTTGTTGTTATATTTATAAGTTACTAAGATGCAAAATGTCTGTTGAGTCCAAAAGTTTTACAGAAATCTGCTAGTCAGGGATCAGCTAATGACCAGTTTTTTTTTCTCTTTGTACTTTTACTATTATCTTAAATTAAAGCTATATCCGAAATTTGACAGATAGGTATTTAACAATTTAGTAAGCACTTCATTTAGAAGTATACATTTTTTTCTCGCATTTCCAAACCCTACAAAGATCTTGTTTCCCGCAACTTTGAAAAACCAATTCGTTCTTGGAATAAAGTCATTTAATATTGTATCACATGTGACGAGATAGATCATTTCCTGTCACCTTTGATACGCTCATCAACAAAAGCAAAAAAAACATGCAAAAAATAACTACAAATAATCTTTTGAAAATGTCAAACAAATAAATTCATTAAATTACGTGTGCTCGACGTCGAAAATAACACTTCATCTAGAAGTGATTTATTCACATACATAATACATAATTAAATTCAGCAATTGTATGCCACATAAGGCTTTTTTCAACAGCAGCGTCAAAATCAAGGTCAATATACATAATTTGCATACATTGTGTGTCTATGCGAGTGAGAGAGAGGGAAACTTTCTAATAAAAGAAAGCTTGGCTGCAAAAAACCCCACCGATAAGAAAGCGAGTATATAATAAAATACACGTATATTTTAATATTTTGTATACAAATTAAATGGGATCGGCTTGCCTTGTAAGACCGGAATAAACTTGGGCCTGACCACCAGGAGGGTCTCCAACGATCTTCCTAAGAGTGCACCGAATACGAGGTGACCTTTCCGTTGTCGTTAACCGTGGTCTGGGCTCCACGTCGGCTGGTTCCATCTCCATTGCTGTGGCTGAAAGACGATACTGAGACACCCTTGTAGCCACCACCACCACCTCCGCCTCCTCCGGAGCTGCTGGAACTGGAGAATGAGGAGCCACCGCCACTGCCGCTTCCGCCTCCAAAACGATTCACAATATTGGGAGAAGCCTGTCGACAGAGAGTTTTGATAAGTAGGATTTAACCAATTAATACTAGTTGATATTTTTCTTTGTTTATGCAATGACTGCCTTGGATCCCATATTAGGTAATAGGTTACACCATTTTAGGTCATAATTCCTAAATTTTAGGCAATTTGTCCAAATTTTAGGGATTTCATTAATACGTTTTTTTTAATTATTTATAATTCAATTTCCATTTTTTATAATTTTTTTGTTTTTTATTTATTTTTTTTTGAAATAGTTTCAATAATTTGAAATAATATCATATCAAATATTTGTTTTCGTACTCAAAGTGCCTGCAGCTTATATTATTTTGGTGGCGAAAGGTGTTTGAAATTATGAACATCTCTGTAAGATTCAACTGTAGTTTTTCGCTTACCGGATTAGCTGGGTTGATGTAGGCCGTCTGACGATAGCCATTGGGTCCGATGGATCCCGAGGCGGCGGCATAGCTAGGAGCATAGCGGTGCGAGTTATAGGATGACCCACCGGATGATCCGGAGCCCGAACCTCCTCGATACCGATTTTGGCGCACCAAATTGTCGTGATAAGCCTGCTGGGCGGCAATCTGTTGCTGGATGCGACTGCGAAGGATACGAGCGGAGATTAGTATATCCAGGACTAGGAAACCCCAATGTTAGTTCTGGGATTAGTAAATGACTAGCTAGTGTAATTACTCATCGTTGTCGTCGACTAGAGAAGCATCCGCAGATGCAAAAGCATTGCCAGCCGTGGCCAGACCCGTTATAGCTCTACAAGAATAGATAGATTCAAGCGTTAGGTTAACCCTTTGCCCATTTTATGACTACCCAACAACCCAAGCTTATAGCCCCTGGACAAGATCGATGCTCACTGTTGGTTGGCGTAGTTCTGGGCCAGAATGTGGTTCGTCAGCTGCTGGTGGAAGAGATAGGGATCGATGATGCCAAAGTTGGGCGAGTTGCCATCGTAGTCATCGTAGTCGTAGTAGCCACCACCTCCTCCACCCCCTGTACCCACGTAGCTGCTGTGTCCAACGCCTCCGCCTCCACTGTTGTAGGAGCCAGTGTAGCCACCTGCTCCACCTCCGCTGCTGGCATATCCCCCAGCGTATCCTCCGGCGTAGGCTCGTCGTCTGCGGGGCGGTCCACGACTAGCTGAAAAGGAAAATCATTTATTAAAATTTGTACATTTTAATTCTTAAAATATGTTTTTAAAAATAATCATTTCATGAATGTTTTAAAGGAAAAAAAAACATATTTTTTACCAAAGTATAATAATTTCCTTAGGTAAATAAAAATATGAAGGAATACCAAAACATAATCTTATTTTGATCTGCAGTTATTTTTGTCACACAAAATAACCACATCATTATAATATTATCATGTTGTATGTGGGTTTAATTTTTTAAAACTAATGTATAAGTTCACTTACCCCCTGAAGATTCTCCATTAAGAGCACTCATTACAACACAAATAAGCAGGAACTTCCACATTTTATTTAGCTAGCATCTGCGTATGCAAAATTTGTTTGGAGTTTTCGGCTGAGAGTGTAAAAAATAAAACAAAGAAGTCATCAAAAACTGGTTCGAAAAGTGTTGTAAATAGAACTTGTTTGCGCCTAGCGATGCATATTAAAAACACTATTAATGTTGTGTGTTCAAAACTCATGCGGAAATAGATATCGCTGTATATAGGTGGCAAGATGATCAGATCCAAAGTTCGTTCAGTAGCATCTGCTAATGACTGGGACCGACTTGCTCATTGTATCCCGGTACTTTCACACCCATTGTCATTAGACGCCCCAGGGCAGAATCCATAAATCCGCTTGCATAAGCCGGTAATCTGTGGGGGAGTGATGTGTGGGTGATGCACTCCCCGTAATCGATTCTTGGATACCTTACAGAGGGTCATTGGCTTCAGTGCATCCCCCGCTTAAACGGCCACGATATTTATACTCATAGCCGGCAATTATATTTTCAGGGCAGCTCAACTAATTGCCCTTACACGATTTTTCAATAATGGATTGGCGAAAAGAAACAAGGGAGGAAAGCCTAAGCCTGGTCAACCGAATCGAAAACGGAAAACCCCAAAATGTAAATTAATGGATCTCCATATGACTCTGTATATTATTGAGTCAATTCGTTTGTTCGGCTACCAAGAGAGAAAAGGAAGAAGAATAAACCGGTTTTCACTGATTTGTTCAGCGTTTAGAAATTGATATTGAATGTTTTGGTTTATTTTTTTTGTTTTGTATTTCCCTTTGCCTGCCAGTTTGTTCTGTATATTTTTGGTGCGCCATTTGTATTCCAATTTGTTAACGCTTTTGTTTGTCATTTTTTACAGAAGTTTATCAAGTTGCCGGGGATTTTTTTATTTTCGGCAATTGAGGTGTTCTAATTGAATGAATTTTTGGGGCTGAGCAACCGGTCTGATGAAGATGATTAATAATTTTAATTTTTTATGGAGATAAAATATTAATTATTAATAACTTTTTGCACGACTCCGTTGAAACAAAGGAATTCGACTGAGTAGCACTCCCGACGAACACGTTGTGTTATTTTGCCCCTGGCTTTGATGATCACCGATCTCTCTCATATAACATCATTATTATCATGCTGATAAGGCAGAATAATATTGGACACTTAGTACCACACCACATACACTTTCCAATACGGAACCAAAACTGCGCAACAAATTGGCAAAACTATCAATGTTATAGTGTCGAGATCGCCGGGAGAGACTACTCTTTCCTCTATAAAGACAGAGAGTCCCAAAGAGTTCTCTGGGTTTACAGATACACAAACGCCTCGACTCACGACTCACTTGATTTGTTTATGATTCGATTCTTGATTCTTGACCAGTTTTTGTTTCAGTCTCGGGTTAGGATTCTCGCGCACACTCCGATCTTCTTCACTGTGCAACAACTGGGCAACGTCTGAGTCCGATCAGGTGGGCCAGGTCCTCTTATAAACGATTCGACACCTGTGGATTGGCCTGAAGCGATGACGACAACCCCGATGACACCCGACTCTCTAGGGGAAACGATCGCTGACTCGCTCACTTAGGGAATTCAATACAAAAGGGAGGCTTGCTGGCTGAATTATTATTGTTTAAAGGTAGTTTTGAGTTTTCTTTCTATTTCTCGATTAAAATACTTGTTTTTGGAGGAAGTTTTTAAAACTCTTAAAAATAAATCTCAAGTAAATAAAGTACTTTAATAACAAAATTTTTCACATTTGTTACAGAAAGTGGCAAAGTTAGAGAGAGTTAAAACGTTAGCTGATTCAATGTAAAAGGGAAGAGAATAATTATAAATAAAACATTGCTTTCATTAATTTCAGTTCGATTGACAGCGTTACTTTTTTTAAAAGCTTTTTAAATTCGAATATTAAATGGAAGTCTGAATAAGAAAGATAATTCTAAGTTTCTCAGAGAATCAAAATTCGTTTGCTTCGAAAATTCAATGTTAAAGGGAGTCTCCCTTTTTTTGTTTAGTTCTAAAAGCGTTACTTTTGATAAAAGATATTTGCATTTATGCGGTTGTTTAGAGTATGATTTAAGCAAAATGTAATACCCGTTTATAGCACTAGTTTACAGCCAAAATACGCCAGAGCCAATGACAACAATTTTTGGTAGAGTTGGACTTCCAGATTACGAAAATGTCACTAAATAATTTTTCTTTAAGACAGGTTTTTTTAAAGATTTTTTAAAGTTTTAAAAAAAAATTGTCGGCTGTCTCTTCAAGTTTATATTTATTTCCCTGCTTTACCCTTAAAAACGGGAAAAAAATCCGTTGAAAAATAATTTTAGGCTTTAACTGAATGTTGCTATCCGAAATAATCGGAAAAGCTAATCATGCAAGAAATTAATTTGAAATAAGATTTCTTGTGGATTTTTAAAGTTAGACATTTTTGTTTTTTTCGGCCGTTAAGCAAAGAATTTGAACAATATCCCAGTAGGCCTAGCGCTTACAGGACTGTTAAATGTTGGCAACTATCGGATGTAAAAAGAAGCTGAACTTAATATTGTAAGTAAGTGTCACACCATAAAAAAGTGATGTATGTAAATATGAAATCTTTCTTATGATTTAAGCAGTTTGATTCTTTTTATTAGGTTTATAAAAAAATAATAGTATTCATATCTGAAAAAACTCATACGAAAAAATCGAATAAAATTACTTTAGTTATATAGTTAAGTATAAAAATAATTAAAATTTGACACAAACAGCTAAAGTGTCAATGTGTAACTGTAAATAAAAAATGGGCTAAGAATCCATTGCTAGGGATTCCTTAGGGAATATTTTTGATTTTCCCTAAGGATTCCCTAGGGAATTTTTTTGATTTTCCCTAGGGATTCCCTAGGGAATATTTTTGATTTTCCCTAGGGATTCCCTAGGGAATATTTTTGATTTTGCCTTAGGATTCACTAGGGAATATTTTTGATTTTCCCTACGGATTCCCTAGGAATATTTTTGATTTTCCCTAGGGATTCCCTAGGGAATATTTTTGATTTTCCCTAGGGATTCTCTAGGGAATATTTTTGATTTTTCCTAGGGATTCCCTAGGGAATATTTTTGATTTTCCCTAAGGATTCCCTAGGGAATATTTTTGATTTTCCCTAGGGATTCCCTAGGGAATATTTTTGATTTTGCCTTAGGATTCACTAGGGAATATTTTTGATGTTCCCTACGGATTCCCTAGGGAATATTTTTGATTTTCCCTAGGGATTCCCTAGGGAATATTTTTGATTTTCCCTAGGGATTCTCTAGGGAATATTTTTGATTTTCCCTAGGGATTCCCTAGGGAATTTTTTTGATTTTCCCTAGGGATTCCCTAGGGAATATTTTTGATTTTCCCTAAGGAATATTTTTGATTTTCCCTAGGGATTCCCTAGGGAATATTTTTGATTTTCCCTAGGGATTCCCTAGGGAATATTTTTGATTTTCCCTAGGGATTCCCTAGGGAATATTTTTGATTTTCCCTAGGGATTTCCTAGGGAATATTTTTGATTTTCCCAAGGGATTCCCCAGGGAATATTTTTGATTTTTTTGAATTGAATTTGATTTTTTTTTGATTTTCCCCAAGGATTCCCTAGGGAATATTTTTGATTTTCCCTAGGGATTCCCTAGGGAATATTTTTGATTTTCCCTAAGGATTCACTAGGGAATATTTTTGATTTTCCCTAGGGATTCCCTAGGGAATATTTTTCATTTTCCCTAGGGATTCCCTAGGGAATATTTTAGATTTTCACTAGGGATTCCCTAGGCAATTTTTTTTCCCTAGGATTCCCTAGGGAATATTTTTGATTTTAATTAGGGATTCCCTAGGGAATACTTTTGATTTTCCCTAAGGATTCCCTAGGGAATATTTTTGATTTTCCCTAGGGATTCCCTAGGGAATATTTTTGATTTTCCCTAGGGATTCCCTAGGGAATTTTTTTGATTTTCCCTAGGGATTCCCTAGGGAATATTTTTCATTTTCCCTAGGGATTCCCTAGGGAATATTTTTGATTTTCACTAGGGATTCCCTAGGGAATTTTTTTGATTTTCCCTAGGGATTCCCTAGGGAATATTTTTGATTTTAATTAGGGATTCCCTAGGGAATATTTTAGATTTTCACTAGGGATTCCCTAGGCAATTTTTTTGATTTTCCCTAGGGATTCCCTAGGAAATATTTTTGATTTTAATTAGGGATTCCCTAGGGAATATTTTTGATTTTCCCTAGGGATTCCCTAGGGAATTTTTTTGATTTTCCCTAGGGATTCCCTAGGGAATATTTTTCATTTTCCCTAGGGATTCCCCAGGGAATATTTTTGATTTTCCCTAGGGATTCCCCAGGGAATATTTTTGATTTTCCCTAGGGATTCCCTAGGGAATATTTTTTATTTTAATTAGGGATTCCCTAGGGAATATTTTAGATTTTCACTAGGGATTCCCTAGGCAATTTTTTTGATTTTCCCTAGGGATTCCCTAGGGAATATTTTTGATTTTAATTAGGGATTCCCTAGGGAATTTTTTTGATTTTCCCTAGGGATTCCCTAGGGAATATTTTTGATTTTCCCAAGGGATTCCCTATGGAATATTTTTGATTTTCCCTAAGGATTCCCTGGGGAATATTTTTGATTTTCCCTAGGGATTCCATAAAGAATATTTTTGATTTTCCCTAGGGAATATTTTTGATTTTCCCTAGGGATTCCCTAGGGAATATTTTTGATTTTCCCTAAGGATTCCCTAGGGAATATTTTTGATTTTCCCTGGGGTTCCCTGAGGAATTTTTTTGATTTTCCCTAGGGATTCTCTAGGGAATATTTTTGATTTTCCTTAAGGAATATTTTTGATTTTCCCTAGGGATTCCCTATGGAATATTTTTGATTTTCCCTAGGTATTCCCTAGGGAATATTTTTGATTTTCCCTAAGGATTCACTAGGGAATATTCCCTAGGGAATTCCCTAGGGAATTTTTTTGATTTTCCCTAGGGATTCCCTAGGGAATATTTTTGATTTTCCCTAGGGATTCCCTAGGGAATATTTTTTATTTTTTTGAATTGAATTTGAATTTTTTTTGATTTTCCCTAGGGATTCCCTGAGGAATTTTTTTTTGATTTTCCCTAGGGATTCTCTAGGGAATATTTTTGATTTTCCCTAGGGATTCCCAGGAATATTTTTGATTTTCCCTAGGGATTCCCTAGGGAATATTTTTGATTTTCCCCAAGGATTCACTAGGGAATATTTTTGATTTTCTCTAGTGATTCCCTAGGGAATTTTTTTGATTTTCCCTAGGGATTCCCTGAAGAATTTTTTTGATTTTCCCTAGGGATTCTCTAGGGAATATTTTTGATTTTCCCTAAGGATTCCCTAGGGAATATTTTTGATTTTCCCTAAGGATTCCCTAGGGAATATTTTTGATTTTCCCTAGGGTTCCCTGAGGAATTTTTTTGATTTTCCCTAGGGATTTTCTAGGGAATATTTTTGATTTTCCTTAAGGAATATTTTTGATTTTCCCTAGGGATTCCCTAGGGAATATTTTTGATTTTCCCTAGGGATTCCCTAGGGAATATTTTTGATTTTCCCTAAGGATTCACTAGGGAATATTTTTGATTTTCTCTAGTGATTCCCTAGGGAATTTTTTTGATTTTCCCTAGGGATTCCCTAGGGAATATTTTTTATTTTTTTGAATTGAATTTGAATTTTTTTTGATTTTCCCTAGGGATTCCCTGAGGAATTTTTTTGATTTTCCCTAGGGATTCTCTAGGGAATATTTTTGATTTTCCCTAGGGATTCCCCAGGGAATATTTTTGATTTTCCCTAGGGATTTCCTAGGGAATATTTTTGATTTTCCCCAAGGATTCACTAGGGAATATTTTTGATTTTCTCTAGTGATTCCCTAGGGAATTTTTTTTGACTTTCCCTAGGGATTCCCTAGGGAATTTTTTTGATTTTCCCTAGGGAATATTTTTGATTTTAATTAGGGATTCCCTAGGGAATATTTTTCATTTTCCTAGGGATTCCCTAGGCAATATTTTAGATTTTCACTAGGGATTCCCTAGGGAATTTTTTTGATTTTCCCTAGGGATTCCCTAGGGAATATTTTTGATTTTCCCTAGGGAATATTTTTGATTTTCCCTAGGGATTCCCTAGGGAATATTTTTGATTTTCCCTAAGGATTCCCTAGGAATATTTTTGATTTTCCCTAAGGATTCCCTAGGGAATATTTTTGATTTTCCCTAGGGATTCTCTAGGGAATATTTTTGATTTTCCCTAGGGAATATTTTTGATTTTCCCTAGGGATTCCCTAGGGAATATTTTTGATTTTCCCTAGGGATTCCCTAGGGAATATTTTTGATTTTCCCTAGGGATTCCCTAGGGAATATTTTTGATTTTCCCTAAGGATTCACTAGGGAATATTTTTGATTTTCTCTAGTGATTCCCTAGGGAATTTTTTTGATTTTCCCTAGGGATTCCCTAGGGAATATTTTTGATTTTCCTAGGGATTCCCTAGGGAATATTTTTGATTTTTTTGAATTGAATTTGAATTTTTTTGATTTTCCTAGGGATTCCCTGAGGAATTTTTTTGATTTTCCCTAGGGATTCCCTAGGGAATTTTTTTGATTTTCCCTAGGGATTCCCTAGGGAATTTTTTTGATTTTCCCTAGGGATTCCCTAGGGAATATTTTTGATTTTAATTAGGATTCCCTAGGGAATATTTTTCATTTTCCTAGGGATTTCCTAGGGAATATTTTAGATTTTCACTAGGGATTCCCTAGGGAATTTTTTTGATTTTCCCTAGGGATTCCCTAGGGAATATTTTTGATTTTAATTAGGGATTCCCTAGGGAATATTTTTGATTTTCCCTAGGGACTCCCTAGGGAATATTTTTGATTTTCCCTAAGGAATATTTTTGATTTTCCCTAGGGATTCCCTAGGGAATATTTTTGATTTTCCCTAGGGATTCCTTAGGGATTCACTAGGGAATATTTTTGATTTTCCCTGGGGATTCCCTTGGGAATATTTTTGATTTTCCCTAGGGATTCCCTAGGGAATATTTTTGATTTTTTTGAATTGAATTTGAATTTTTTTTGATTTTTCCTAGGGATTCCCTATATTTTTGTTTTTCCCTAGGAATTCCCCAGGGAATATTTTTGATTTTCCCTAAGGAATATTTTTGATTTTCCCTAAGGAATATTTTTGATTTTCCCTAGGGATTCCCTAGGGAATATTTTTGATTTTCCCTAAGGATTTACTAGGGAATATTTTTGATTTTCCCTAGGGATTCCCTAGGGAATATTTTTGATTTTCCCTAGGGAATATTTTTGATTTTCCCTAGGGATTCCCTAGGGAATATTTTTGATTTTCCCTAAGGATTCCCTAGGGAATATTTTTGATTTTCCCTAAGGATTCCCTAGGGAATATTTTTGATTTTCCCTAGGGATTCCCTGAGGAATTTTTTTTGATTTTCCCTAGGGATTCTCTAGGGAATATTTTTGATTTTTCCTAGGGATTCCCTAAGGAATATTTTTGATTTTCCCTAGGGATTCCCTAGGGATTTCCCTAGGAATATTTTTGATTTTCCCTAGGGATTCCCTAGGGAATATTTTGATTTTCCCTAGGGATTCCCTAGGGAATATTTTTGATTTTCCCTAGTGGTTCCCTAGGGAATATTTTTGATTTTCCCTAGGGACTCCCTAGGGAATATTTTTGATTTTCCCTAAGGATTCACTAGGGAATATTTTTGATTTTCCCTAGGGAATA